>JAQIWE010002673.1:0-12840 GCA_034698565.1 Campodea plusiochaeta | reverse complement strand
ATCGTATATTATAACTTCCGAAGTGTAACTCCCGATGCTATTGGTCTACGAAGCAAAAGGGGGAGAGAGAGTACGTTTGAATGGTAGAAAACAAGGGGGAGAGGGTGTACGGCACCCGCTTAAACGCTCTATTGGTTATCTCTACCTGTAACCCCCCTTCTGACGTCATATACTCCTTAACAAGGTGGATCTATCCCCCCTTCGGATTCTTCCAAATGCTCGTGGAAATATATGAAATCAAAAGGGAGACTCCCCGCTGAAATCGGGAGGTAGAGAACGAATATTACAACTCCTTTAATTATGATGAAAAATCCCTTTTGTGACCAATTTTATAACATCGGAGTATATTTTAACATACCAAAATATGCTTACAATTGAATCGGAAGTATAAATGAAGTTTAAGTTATAGGCCTTTAAACGAATAATTTCTGAATAATACATCTTTAATTTGTCTTTGTTGCAGCCAAACTCTTAACATCTCCCAGATGCTCATAAAAAGATTATATTTAACGAGATAGAAACGGAAATATAACGCTATTTTCGCTATCTCGCTGCCCAAACCTTAATAAACGTAAATTAGAAATTGCTTAAATTATCGCAAAAATTTGCATCAAATTTTCCACAGTACAAGTTTAGCGTTTTATAAAAATTAGTTAATTATTAAAAATAATGGATCAAAACGTCAGATATTTCCTGAAGATATTTACTTTCATTAAGTGATTGTAATTATATTCAATTTTTTATATCTTCAAGAATATAAAGTTTCGTAATCAAGATCAATATAATTATAAAAATAGCGTAATAAGAATACATTTTTTAACTTGAAATATTACAAACAGGATAAATTATTTGCTGATTCTGAATTTTATTTAAATACTGTAAGAAATTATACTTCTCTTGAAGTTAACCTGTACATTTTTTTGTTTTGTTTAATATTATGTTTATGTAAATAATTATACTGTAGTTATGAGTAGAACTAATTCATACAAAAATATGTGAATGTGCTCAAAAATTATCAAAATTTTCGTGAAATACAATTTGTTATTATTTACAATGCTCTCTTGTTTGTTCTTATTAATTTTCCTTTTATGCGCTATTTATTGCTTCATGGTCCAATAAGGAAATGACCTCCCTCTATCCCTAGTCTTAGCTTCAAAAATGACTTTGGCAAAGACCCTGATTGAAGGGCTCCTCGAGTTGATATCGCCTGGGACCCTATACTGATTGTCTTATCTTAAATGCTAAGAAGTTATCAGAAAGCATAAATGTTTATTATAGTAATTACTTTAAATCCGAATGTTTGTGGTTCTTGCAATGTGCAGCATTTATTATGAATTACAGTGCATTATTATTATTAGAATTATGGGGATACAGATAAAAAAAAATTAAATGAATCTCGTCAGTTATTTTTTTAAACAGGTTAAACTAGATATCAGAAAAAAGGCTGGCTCAAAGTATCCATTATTATTTTTGTAGTTTTCATAAATCTTTTGGCGGAGTAAAAATGACAGACATATTCTGTATAGCTTGAATATTTATATTAAGATTCTATTTTTTATTGTATCTAAATAAAATTTCGCATCAACATTATAGAATGTTCCTCTGGAAGTAGTAGAAGAAAAAAATCAGGAAAATAACGACATTTTTCGATTTTTTTTTAAACTGGATTGCAATAATATCAAATAAGATACTTACAAGCTTGACCCCCTGTCTGGCATGGGTCTTACGCTACCACTGATATAAATAAGTTTTAAAACGCTGTCGTATTTGCAGGATTACGGATTTAAAAAAAATGTTTAGCATAAAAAAAATTAGTGCAAAAAAAATATATCTACGAAAGTTGTCCAAATCGGTGAATTGGCAAATTTGTATTTTCTGTAAAAAATAGTAATAAAGTTGCAAACAAAAACTTATTTGCCATGAATTACATTATATCTATATTTTCATTTTTTTTTCTAAATGAAATAATATATAAGGAGTAACATTCAAACGCCATCTAACGTTAAAAAAGTGAATTGTTTTCGAATCATGCGATCCGAATTGTGACGATTCATTGGAGGATTAAAAGAACCTTAGAACAGGTGATCTCAACAGAAGCAAAAAAAAAAAATCTCCACTTTTTTTACGATCGTGACGTCACATCTGCGTGAGATTGCCCTCGTTCACCACACAGTCTGTATTTGTGAGAGAGACCAGCGATACACAAATACGAGTACGTTGCGTAGTGTAAAATATACGAGTATAGTTCGCGTAGTATTTAGTGCTGTAGTGTGAACATCCATATATTGTTAGACAATATGTCAACAGATACAAACGAAAATGAAATTCGACGGAAGAAACACAGGTCAGCAGTTTTAATAAATAACAAAACATTTTAAATTATTTTCACTGATAATTTTTTTAAGATTTTCATATCATTGACTCAGAATGTGTAATATTACTAATATATGATTCAGAGTTTTACGCTCCTCAGAAAATGTTAAATATACATATTGTAAATACTTGTAATTATATGTTCTTGAAACCATTATTACATTTATTAGCCAATTGCAATAAAATCCAGCATCATCATAATAATTATACTATATAGGCCTATAGTATTCCAGCATCACTTATTTATATAGTATAATACGACATTTTATAGAATTTTTAAATATGTTGTAAAATCACATGATATTCTTGCATGCTGTTGCACACTAAATATAGTATAATCATAATTATAATACAGTGTCTGTATAATATACTGTAGTATCATAAATACTCCATGATGAGTTCAAGTGTACTTAAAAGCAATTAAAGTTACATAATTTTTAAACAAAGCAGTAAAATGCTTAATTTCATATTTTATGATCGTGTGGTTTTACGAAATATATTTATCAAAATGTATTGTTTATAAAAGTAATTCATACACATATCATCTGACGTAAGAAAACAAGTTTGGATGAAATACAGCAGGCCAGCCATTTAAAAATATATATACTTTCCCTGCCTGCATATATATTATGAAGGTTAGTGGGTTAATGTTATATGAATATACGCATTCCAAAGCTGCTGTAGCGTCTCATTATCCTACACAAAGATGCTCTCTTCCGTTTAATATTATTCATGTTTAGATTGCATAATAGGATTTACCAAACAAATGTAAAAATTGCAATAAGTCGTTCTTTTATTGTAACAGATAATTACGACTTATACGTATGGTTTCTTATGGTTAATGATCACTTGATCAGCATCTTCAAATACAGTGACGTAACACTACGCCAAGGCAATCCAGAGGGTGCACCCCCCCCCCCCCCCGGCCCCCGAAATAAATTTTACTATAGAGGGACTCAGAAGTCTGAACCAAGGAAGAAAAGGGTTAGAAATAAAATGAAGAAATTAATGTACTACAAAAAAACAACTGGTTAGGCTCCAAAAATTGCTGAAAATTGGAGTTACGACATGAAAAGGTCAAAATTTTGTTGTTCGGGCAACGCCCTCGTAGGTACTAAATTCATAATCCATTATAAAATTTAGAAACTAATTTTTGGTCAGTAAAGATTTTCAAAACAGTTCATTTTGCGTTTTTTAGCACATTTCGCCCCAGCCTCCCCCCCCCCCTCGCAATCCAAATCACGCTCCTATTCAAATATTTTATAATGATGTATAATATATAATACAGTATAACTACGAGGGCGTACTGAAAGTAATGCATGTTTGGTTGTATCTTCTTTAATAGTTATACAAATGGCATGAAATTCCGTACACATATAGAGTAACTCTTTTTCTACAAAATGACACCATCTAATATAAATTCCAACAATGGGGACGCGTTCATGGCAGTTTTGAACTTAGTAATCAAGTACACTTTAAGTACACAAGGCAATTTTCCTTAAATTTCTTCATGATTTCGCGTTCGCCTCAGATAGATCGTTTCAGTTTCTCATCGAAGTGTCCTTCCCGGATGCCTTCCTTGATTCATACTAATAAGTAAAATACTGATGAAATTTGTCACCGTTGGTTAACCAAATCTTTGTGTTAACCTGTAATGTTGTTGACTTATAATTCATTACATTTAACTATTTATGCGATTTTTTTTGTAAATATTGTTACAAAAGAATGTATTAATCTACCGATATTTAATTCAGCCACCTTCCGTAATTATTTGCTATTTGAAATATGCTGCTAATAATAAGCTTGATGAATACCATCCAAGCAAATGTGATTTTTCTTTATTACTATTGTTATGGACTTCTACTACCCGTTTTGATTTTCAGGATGACTTCACATTCTTTAAACTATTTCACCGATCTCAGCACATTATCCTCGTCAATTATTGCCACACTATATTTATTTCTTAGTCTTCTGTGGACGTGCGACACTAATAAAATCATTTTTTGCCGAAACCTCAATTATTTAACTTTGTTGACCCTTGGTTTCCATGATTACGAACCATGGAGAAATCTACAACTTATGTACAACAACTACTCTGCAGAACAATTACTCTAACTTCTGGCAAAATTGCATTAAAAATGCATTATTAATAAATAAAAATGGCAAACAGGCATTACTTTCAGTACGGCCCTCGTATAAACTATTATATAGGTTCTGGCAGGTTGTGATCGCTTCCTGGTTCTGATTATTATTTTCTCCTATAAGAGAAAAACACAACATCGTCGCCAAATGCTTGAGCAGAAAATTAAATTAATAGAATTCAACATAAGTAAAGCAATAAAAAAGATAAAAAATGAAGTACAATTTTAAATACTTACAATAGCAAAAAAAAAAAAATGTTTACCACTATGAGGTGTAAAGGTAAATAGAAATAAACAAATGGGGAAGGGGGTATATGCGTTACAACTGTAATTCATCAGACCAGAATCAGTAAAATTACCATGGTTGAGGCGAGCGAAGAAAATTTTGGAAAATTTCAGTGAAAATTCGTCACTTTTGTATTGAATTCTTTTACTTTCATTTTTTTTTCTTTAAAATTTCTATGTATTTTTATTGTTTAACACAAATGTATTCAGCACCCGTTTGTATAGTTAAGTACTAGGAGGACAACACAACGACACCGAAGAAATTCTCAGGTTATCTTAGTTATGGAAAGAATATTTTTATTCTTGAATCTTCACAATGATCTCAATATTTGGTTGTTTATTACTGTAAAGGTTTTTTTATTATTATTTTGGATTTGAATGAAGCGAATTGTCATTTCGCCAGTGTCTCGAACAACTTTTTGTGCTTTAAATAGTTTAAAAGATACTTCATGCTTTTGACATCTTTGATGGGCTCCTATCTCACGTCAGTATAAATGTAAGTCAAATGTTAATACTCCGCATGAAGCCTTCCACATGCATATACTTTATGCTCTTTAAAATAAAATTTTCACATTTTTGTTGTCTCAACAAAAAGTATTATTGGAAATGATAGAAATACATTGCGAGGGCGAAAGCTCGAACACGAAAGTTTTAGTTTTTTCATTTAAAATAAATATTTTGTGGCCGACGGGGGTGCAAATGCACCCCCTGACCCTCCCCCTCTAGCGCCACCCCTGGGTGGACAGCATAGTATTTCTGGATCATGCGGTTATGCTTTTGGGACTTGTCGAGCCTTTTCTTCAGTTTAAAAAGTAGAAATTAAATATATTGGAAATTACTGCCCCTTGTCTATTATAATGTCATCAATAGAATATTACGAACGCTGGAGATAAAACTTCTCTCGATTCCTTTCATTCTCTAATGGATAAAGTATATGTAGGAGTAGGACATTGAAGAAGAAAAATATAATGTGGATTTGTGAGTTTGTCACCTCATTACAAAGCAGATAAATGACTGTTTGCTCCAACAAAGCATAATACTGTAATTAGTGCCAAGCACTGAGCATTATTTATGGAGCTTTAGAAATCTTGGATGATAAATACAAAATACCCAATGCGTCGTTCCCCCATCAATGACCATTTGCAGCACCATCAAATGGTCTCGGAGGAATATACAGATACAGCCGAAGATACAGCCCTACGATGTATTGCCATCATACATGTACCATTCAGTTTGGATTTAATTTATATGCATTGTGATACAGTAATGTACTCACATCATTATATAGTATGTTGTACATAGATCTCAAATCCAGAAGCAAAACTTTGCTCTAACAAGGGAAATGTAATAAAGTACACATTTACACTTTTAATATCTTTAACTAAGGGCCAGATACTGCACTAACGAGTAAGTGCAGTTAGGGAAGCAAAATAACAACAAAAGTCAGCTGTAGTGTCCAAGACGTAGACTTTAGATAATATAAGAGTAATTTTGAGCTAGAAAAATTTAAAGTTTCTAAGTGCAATTTTACCCTTATACTATCGTCCTTTATTCAATTCATATACCCTTTATATATATGTGGTACTGACGTTGACGTGACGCACCCAAAGTTGGACGTAACGCTGTAGTGTCCAAGACGCAGTTAGACTTCTCGTTTATATGTATGATTGTATGAAAAGTTCAAAGTATTATCTCTTATTTATTAGATTCATTCGAATGTTCGATCCACAGAGCTTATCGAAATCGGAGTTCGATAATCCATATCGATTGGAATTCACATAACATTATTCGTTCGTCGTTCAGTGCTCTTCTGATACTCTACTCTCATTATTAACAATATTATTGTGACCACGATTATTTTTTCCTATAACTGTCATAGTCTTTCTAAACATCAATATTATAATTCGTCATTTTTCAAGCACCCTCAAAAGAATACCAGCATGTAATGTGCATAACACAATTCATTATTAACCTGTGACAGTCTTAATTTTTTTCGATGTTTGAAAAATGGAACATTCTTACAATATATCTATATACCTTCAAAGAACTCTCTTAACTTTTAACTTATTTATCACATTTACTTTTTCAATCGTTTTTGGAATCTGATCACGCAAACTTCGTTGTTGGAGATTAAAAGTCGATAATCTCATATATTCGCCATACTTTCAATAAGGTTCACATGATATGATTGTAATATTATTAACGGAAATGATGTAATCTGTATTATAAGTCGCATATTATTGGAAGGATATGAAATACATATAAATATCCTCGTTGAAGTAGTTTGACAGAATTTGTCGCTGTTGTTAATGATCATGAATATTCTGATACAATCATCGCAGATAGCTTTTACTTATTACATAGCTTAATAGACGATAAGAAAGTATGTATGCAAGTGAAACGATGAATGCGAATAACTTAAAATCATGTAGATGAATAGAAAACAGTAAATGATGAAAATCACAATCATATATGCTGTGTAATTGTTATATTTATAGTGCTTCGGTTATATGGTTTTGGTTTATAGTTCCATTACCAGCAACTGTCAAAATAAGTAAAATGATGTGGAAAACTGAAAACTATTTGGAAAATGGGATACATCAGTCATGATATTTAAATAATTTTAGGAATAATTTGTAAATTTGAAAGGGGATTTGTTTTTTCTTTTTGCCTTCTTTTCAAAAAAGTCGTGCATTTTATTGGAGCATGCTCTTAAGAATTCTGAATGGTTGAATTTTTTTCTCTTTGGATGCCTATATTATGATTTGAATGATCGAAATAAATATAGGACAGTTAGACCCTATATCGTCCGAAAATATTGCTGAAACAATTTCACTATTCCACACATCGTTAAAAATCTCGGTAGGAAAAACTAAATTGTAAATAATGTAAATTATGACAGATTATTTCTCTGTTTACTCAAATAAATTTATGTTGTTGATTACAACAAGGTTCTTGAAGCAATATCATTATTACCTATGCCCAACACTGTAAACCATGCAATATTTAACAGACGATCAAAGTTTAATTTTCATGTGATAAAAAAATTGTTTTAATACTAAAAGTTCGAAGTCAAAGGATACATCAGACTTTGATTTATATGTGAAATTAGTAGTTTTGGATAAATTATTTTGAAAGAACATTGAGTTGACGTAAAGCCAGGGCAGAGTTTCTATATGTCAGTTTGGGCGAAAATAGGCTGCTTTTCTTGGATTTTGAGGCAAGAACGTATTTTCAAATATAATTATTGTATACATGTCTGTCATATACGCGTAATAAAGGTAAATTTATCCCGCTACATGCCATAGGCACTGGGGGTGGATGGATAGAAGGGTTCATGCTTCCGTGACCCCGACACAGAAATTGTAGATGGTGTGGTCAGCACCACGCTCCGGTCGATTTTTACCCCCAAGGGTTTTCACCCCTGCTACCCATTTAAAAGAGGCTGGGTGAACCCCAGCGGTCTTTCGGAGGTTTATCAACACCTAAAAAAATTGGCGCCGACCGGGGATCGAACCCGGGACCTCCTGCGTTCGAGTCTGATGCCCAACCACCAGACCACGAACGACTGCAATATATACGCGTAATACTCCATTTTAATATATCTATATTTTAGAATTCACAGCCTCATTTGGCATTTCATGCGTTGAATGTATTTATATTTATATGCAAAGCCAGCATAAAATTGTTTCTCAGTCTTAGGTTATTTGTATAATACCATGTTATATATGATCATGATTACAAATGCAATGTTCTAAAAGATGTTTTATGATTTTAATTTATTGTCGAAAGATGTTTCTTCACATTTTATGCTCAATTTGTTTCATTATTTGCATCAACTTTCTATTACTAAGAGTTATTTTGTGGAAAGGTATAGCACATTTAATTGCAGTTAATATTTGCTTTATACAATTATAAGGATATGTACTTAAAATTATTTACTTCCAGTGTTATAGAAAAACATGATACAATCATGTTATGGCAGACCACAAATTAGAGTTTTCTGTCGCAGAGTGTATAAACTAAAATGTAACTTCTCTTTACCACTTTTATGAAATAAAAATAATCCTATCTAATAAGATTAGATGCACATGTGCATTTGTATAAAAACCAATCTCGGAGTGTCATTATAATTGTAATGTTGGATTTCTGAATGACACAATTGATGTCCGCTTTATGAACAAGTCAAAAATGGTCTGTGTAGAAGTCTTGTAAATATGTAAATGTCGCCAATCTCGTCTAACGCGAGTATAAATGAAATGAACAATGAGGGTTATACCTACATATTGTAAATGCGAACAAAGTGATAGCGAATTAGCGATGATTCCGTATGGGAACGAAACTGAATGAATCGTAATTGAAACAATAATAGCCAATTTTTCATATTACTTTCTAATTATATTTTTCGGTTCAATAAAATTACTGCAATATGTAGCTTGCTCATCAGTGGCAGAGATGGACTGGGTCACAAAATTTGTGACCCAGTTAGTTCTTGACCCAGTAGGGCACTAATTTAGTGACACAGGTGACCCAGTGGGTCAAGCAGGTCACTCTGAGTCAACTGGGTCACTGAGTGGGTGACCCAGTGAAATTTAGTGACCCTGTTCAACTCTGATCAGTGGTGGCGTAGAGGGGCGGGTCATTTGGCCCGTGGTCTCTTTTTATCAGAACTCTGAAAAAAGAGAAAGAAAAAAATATATACATATCTAAAACTTGTAAAATAGTAAGTTTCCACAATAATTTTTCCAGAGTTTCGTCAACCCGTAGTGGGGATTTTCTGCTATACCGTTAGCACCGTAGGCTACTGTAATCTATATCTTCGACATATAGAGTCAACAACTAGTGCCCTCGGAATTGGCAGTGGCTCAAACCTCCGGTTAAAAAATTACTTGGTACATTATAATTACCTCTTTGATTCTGAATTATTTCAATCTTGTGAGCCTTGAATATTAGAAACATTGAAAGAAGAAATCCTTTTGTTATATAAACTGTGTCTGTATATAATTATATTACTTATCTCTCTATCATAATCATAATAATATATAATATAAATTTCCATGGCGTCAAGGTGAAGACCGAAATTTAAGTGCTGAAAATTTCCTTCATAGTGAATGTATACATTGAACGTTGTCTGCTTACATACTGTTATCCTGTTTTTCTCATTCGTACTGGCATTTTTCATCATTGTCATTGGCATAGTGGTTCATAACAGTCGGTATATGCTTACGACCCGTTTAAAATTTCATTTCTGATCTTTCGTACATCGAAAAGTTTTCGATATAGCTCTAGGGAGCAAGTTAGGCTATATACTTATAATTTCCCCTAACGTAATGAAACAAAGTGTTTTGGGAAGTTGAGGTTGTGTATCACAAAAAATAAGCTTCTTACAACTTTTAAGATTTCATCTTCTTTTTGACGTATTTCGCCTGTAAAGTTAGAATTTATAAGGTGCCAATTTGAAAATCTATATTTTGCAACCTCCTAATTTTACAGGCGAAAAACGTAAACAAATAGAATTAAACGCTGTTAAAGATGCGACCATATAGACTAGCGCTTTTATGAAAACATTAATTAAACAATACGAAACATAAAATTGGCCCTTATTTAGAATGAGAAAAAAATGCCTTTCGAATTAGTTTTTTACTGTTTCCTATCTTGCCTCTAATGATTATCGGATTTATCGATTCGATATTCGTCAAAGTTCGATCAATCGAATCGAAAATTAAAATGTGGCATGATAGTATACTTCTGAAAACTTTTCTATATACTTCCTTATACTTAGCAGTGACCGTTATTAGATAGATTGACTCGAAATTCGTGAAATATTGATCGATTCGATATTCGTTGAATTTGGGTCGAATTTTAAAAATCGAACAATTTTTGGAATCAGGACAAAATCGCTCTTGGAATAAATATATGGTTCTATATACCTATCTCGTGCCATTGTAGAATTTATCGACTCGATATTCACGAAATTTCTATCGATCGACTCGAAAATAAAAATATGAGCTTGAATTATTTTTCTAAGAATTTTTTCAATATACTTACCTATACCAATCTGTAGCCGTTATTGGATTTATCGACTCGTCATACCTGAAAGTTCGATCGAATCTACAGGGTGTTCCATAATTATGTTACCACTTTTCACTATTTTTCAGTTTACTCGTTTATTAGTGTAACTGACATAAAAAACCTAAATGGGACCAATAGATAAAAAATTAATCCTTCAAGATAGCCATCTCAGAATTTATATATTCTCATCCATTGTTGCTACAGTGTTGCCAACTTTGTTATTTGAATAGGGAATTACTTTAGACTCTATGGCAAAAGTTGTAGGAAATTTTCTGCTGATTTCAAATAATAGGTCATTGTGTTTATTCCATCCTATTTAATTGTCAATTGCTAACATGTAAATTTGACTTTATGAAAGTGTTGAAGGGGGACCATAACGCATAAGCTGAATTCCTCATTTTTTTCTGTAATTTACATGTTAACATTTGAAAATTAAAAATGAAATCAGCAGAAAATTTCCTACAACTTTTGCCATAGAGTCTAAAGTAATTCCCTATTCAAATAACAAAGTAGGCAACACTGTAGCAACAATGGATGAGAATATCAAAATTCTGAGATGGCTATCTTCCAGGATTATTTTTTTTTAACTGTTGGTTCCATGTTTAGGTTTTTTATTGCTATAGTCTGGACAGGAACAATAATGATGTGCAATTTATATGTAAGATTTCCTCAAGAACAAAAACGACCTTATACGGAACATAAAAGAGGTTTATAGAAATGCTTCATCGATATAGAAATATCATTCAACCCAGTCGTCATAGCAAAGCTTTTTGTTTGTTCACGTGTCTTTTAGTCTTATAGACATAACAGGAGTTTGGTTTTTTCCTCAAAAGATTGAAAAATGAAATAGGGAAGATGGAAAGAGAAAAATAGTTTCCTATTCGAGTTCCATAGTAAGGTAATTTAGGAATGTATCCATTCCTTCCAGACATTAAACGAGTAGTTTTTTTTTTTTTTTTTTTTTTTTGCAGCAGGAGATCCCGTTTTCTTTGTTTATTTTATAGACTTTCTTTTGCAGTAATTGGCAAAAGAAAGAGTTCATAGCATGAACAACCGTTTTCCCACATACAAGTCCCGTTTCACTTTCTTTGTTCTCTATTGTACTCGCGTTCTCAGTGGACTTTTAATCTGTGTTGGAAAATGGGGCCGCCCCCTCTGAGATTACAGAATACGAATGTAAAACTTCTGATGTTCCGTCTCTTATGAGATATCTAACATATCTTTGTCATATACTTAGATGAGATTTGTAATTGTTTTTAATGTTGTTATTCTAATTTTAATCAAGAAGCAAATTATTTCCAATGGAAAAAAAAGAAAGCCTTAATTTCGACTTTTCAATGTTTTTGTGTGTATCTTAGTATACTCATACATCCAAAATCCGATATATCGAAAATTAAAAAAAGTTAGAAATTCCAAATGCTGAACTTTTTTCCAAGTCAACTTAATACCAGCAAGAGGGTTGTGAGAAAAGCGAGGGGCGAACCATTGTTCAAAAATTTGTACACCGGTTTTCGGTATTCAGTGGTGTTCACCGATGTTCATGCGGTGTTCAAGATATGTGTACACCGATGTTCACGAGTGGTTCGCCCCTCGGGGAAAAGTAGCAAAGAAAGTGGAATACTTGGATAGGTGACATTTTTATTTTCGAAACGCAGGTCGGTTTTGACTGCGGAACTTTTGACATGTGTACAAACTATTACAATCCTGAGAATTTGAGTAAAATATGCCTAGTGTTTCGGGAGAAACTTAGTCTTACAGTTACGATGGAAATATTGGTCTTTAATTACTCCATTTTCACAAAAACTTAATCAAAGTAAGATTGATCATACTTTATAATAATGAATTCTAATCAAGTGGAAAGGTTCCAAAAAGTTTCACAAAAATCCACCCATTACTTTGATAAAACTTCTATGTAATAATATGGGAGCTTTTACTTCCCTGTAGGAGATTTCACTAAGAAAAGTTATTG
>JAQIWE010002672.1:0-12840 GCA_034698565.1 Campodea plusiochaeta | reverse complement strand
CGGGTCACCGGGTCACTTCGGGTCTCGGGTCACCACCGGGTCTGGACCCGTGACCCGAGACCCGGTGACCCGGTTCAACTCTGCTGTATGCAGCAGTACAATTATCTACTCAGTGATGTTGAATTTCTGGAGTCGGCATTAAAGGGATGCTATTTCACTGGCTAATTTGCTTAACGCGTGAAACCCATAATTTTGATAGACTTCCTCTTTATTTGAAGGAGCAACACGGCTGACACGTTTTCAAGAGATGAAACTATGTAAATACTTTTACTTTATATTAGTTTTATGTATGATTTCCTACTTCCTCCAAGTGTTTACAGACGAAGTTTCTTCTGCAAGGTGTCAAATAATTAGCTTGTGTTATGCTGCTTTTTATTATCATATTTCTGAATGAATTAACTATCCACATACGTATTTTTAGAAACAATCATTAGAAATAAAAGAAAATCATAAATAGTGTGACGTATGCTGTCACACGTGTATTCTGAAATGAGATTTTAGCGAGATCTTTCTGAAACATGTAGGAAAAGTCACTTTTTATGTCATCGTGCAGAAAATGCCTAAAATTAAACATTTCTTCCATATGTGGTAGGTGCTTTGTAAAATCTTTATTTAAAAAACGTGTGTAATTCGAAAAATATCAACTGTAATCCTGTTTGCTACTTTTCATTGAAAGTTTTGTTTATTGTTTATTTACTCAGACATATAAAATACATTAATTAATTGTAATTTTGTCTTATTTCTAATGCCTTCATCAACCAATACATTGGCAGCCAACTTATTCAACAATTAGACAATAAAGATCCCTTTTAATATAATTTTTTGAAGTATACTACGTATATTTCAATGTGGAATCATCATTTCCTGTATAAAATAGCAGTTAGTGTTTGAAGACACCTCACAGGAAAATAATTAAAACGTAGTATAAATCTTCTGTCAACTTGATTCTGAATACTACTGCAGTATACGTATCGAGGGGTTGATCACTTTAGAAAAAGTGTTCGTCTGATTATGATTATAGTGATTACGCTTGATTGCAGTGATTACATTTGATTACAGTGATTACGCTTGATTGCAGTGATTACATTTGATTACAGTGATTACGCTTGATTGCAGTGATTACGCTTGATTACAGTGATTTCGCTTGATTTCAGTGATTGCATTTGATTTCAGTGATTACATTTGATTACAGTGATTACCTTTGATTACAGTGATTACATTTGATTACAGTGATTACGCTTGATCTCAGTGATTATATTTGATTATAGTGATGAGTAATGACGCTGTGATAACAACTGAATACGGTGATTACATCTGATTACAGAGCACAATTGATTGCAGTTATCACTGTGATTGCTGCTTGATTACACTGGCTGATTAAGCATGATTACAGTGGTTACAGTCAGACTTGGTCTGGGTCACTAGATTTTACTGGTCATGGGTCACCCATCAATGACCCAATAATCCAGTGTGACCCAAATGACCGACCCAGTTATCCATCGGGTTACTGGGTCAAATACTAACTGGATCATTGGGTCAAAATGTTTCTGACCCAGTCTACCTCTGATTACAGCAGTGAAAGTATACACCTGAGACATGATTAAAGGAGTAATCGACCCCTCGATTGCTGAATAGTTATAGAACATCAGAGCGGCTGTTAGTAGATTATACTCTAACATATATAACAGGAGGTTTTAATGAGTGTAATAACTTCATTTCATTATACAGGATTGACGAAATATGTAATAAGGAGTAGAATAAGGGACGAGACGACATCAAGAATGATATTATGATGTTATAATATATAAATAGAAGTAAAATAAATCGTTTCAAATATATAAAAACAAAAATACCGTCACGAACAAATATCCTATTCCTTATACCAATCTTCACACTTTTTAAGTTTTTAAATACATAAAATTATACAGGATTGTCAATTTTATTTATATATTTTTAAATTTTTATTCTTCAGTTCGTTCTGATATTTTATCCGAATAGATTGTGTTTTTATTCATATGTAAGTTATTTTATTTTTATTTTATTATTGTGTTTTATATTTCTAATAATTTTTTCCTGTGGTCCTGAAGATGGCTTTATAACAGTCGAAACCTGGTAGGTTAGTAATAAAACTGTTTTAAGAAGAACGATAAGGCAAATTTTTATTCATCAAACAGATGTAAAAAAAAGTTAATGAGTAGAATTCCATAGATGCTATATACTACGTATATGTCAAACTGTCAAATGCAATGTGAAACTTTATAAATTGATTTTTATATCTGATTTTAACGGGTAATCTGTAATTGAGAAAGTGTTTCTTTCTACTGCTGACATTTCAGAAATCAGCAGATCTTCTCCAGCAACTTTTGCATTTTTATATCTAAATCGATGTACAGGAACACGCTGTAAGTGTTATTAATATTATTTTTAATCATGACCTGTTAGAACCGATACTATTGACAGTAACTTTATTATTTATCATTATGAATTTTGGACAAACAAAATTTAGAATTCAAATATAACCCTTATTTTTACAAAGAATTTTATACACCATAACTCGTCTGTATACGTTTATCAAAGTTGTTTTGTGACGCTGGCAAAGCAATTAGTCTATAAGCAAAATAACCATATTCTTCATGTTTGTTCTAAAAAGAGGGGCTTAAAAAGTTTTTTTTCTTCTAAAAAGAATTTTTATTGTTCACACATATATATAGTATACTATTAAAATTTATAATGGTTCAGAGGTCAATAGTTTAATCGCGTTTAAGACAATATTATTAGTCACAATTTTATTCCTTGTTTTCATTCGATAGGCCACTCTATGATTCACATTCTGTTATCATATTAATACTAGGAATGTCCTATAAACCACTAACCACTCTTCATAATTTTATATTCAGATTGAATATAGATAGAAACTATAGTGACTTAATTTGTTAAGTTGGAAGGTTTGTCGTATTTAGTCACCAAGGAATAGACATGGTATAAGACAGCTGTTTCGCCTCTTAAAGGCTCATCAGTTATACTTCTCCGAGGATTGATATGACAATATATTAACATATACCTTATGGGGGGATACCAGAAACTAAAATAGGAAAAGTTAGCTAAAGTGTAGTTGCTATAGATACACACTTCAGATGATAGTTTTATACTAACATTTTCAAACATTGTAATGCAGGAATGATGCACATATTGTCATATCAATCCTCGGACAAGTATAACTGATGAGCCTTTAGGAGGCGAAGCAGCTGTATTATACCATGTTTATTCCTTGGTGACTAATACCCCAAACCTTCCAATTCAGTTTGAATAATTCCAAGTATTTTAAAATAATGCAGGTTTCGCTGCTTCCAGAGTTTTCAACTAACTAGTTGAGAAGTATAAGAGATGGAACTGGGTTGGCCAATCGAGAGACAAACTTTAATTCACAAATTGAACAACATACCACTTTATATAATTATTTTGTTACATTACAAAGGAAGGCATTATATGCTTACACGAGAACTCCACGTAATGAAAAAAAGAAACAGAAAGACAATTTAATACCATATTCATGAAATTGAATTTTATTTCATATACTCTCTTATTATTTTTAAAGACCTTGAACACATTGTTCTATCGCGTGCTATACTCCTTTCGATTATCGCCTATTATTTCCCCTTTAAAGACCCTATGCTGAATATACTGGACGACTTGCAGCAGTTTTAAATTCGCATGTGTACCTATATCTACCCTACTACCCTTATAAAGGTTGTTATAATAGTTGAATCTATATATATTTTGTAGGGGTGGGGGTTAAAATTCCCCTCTTCTTCATGTTAAAATGGTGTAGCCAGAAGGACGTCAGGATTTTTAGAAGAATGTTATTGTCAAATGTTTCGTGATAAGTTGTCCAGAGTTTTAGAAAATAGTGTAGGGTGCAGTTTTATTTTCACGGTCGAAAAATTTCAAATACGATGAAATTAATATAAAGAAATATAATACTCTTTACGTTGAATTATATATTTTGAAATAATGAGAAAAAATATAATTATTAATTGGTTGAATAGTATTGGAAATAAAATGTGAGAAACTTCTAACCATAATAAAATATCGGTAAACTTCATTTTTTTTAAAGAGTTTCACATTTTTAAATTTATAATCATAAATTCATAATTATACTTTTGAATGCACAAAATTTATTTATCTATAGTCTAAACTAGTGCTTTCCTGTAGTTCCTTATATATTGCAATTAAAAAATAACATTTCATTATCAGTATTATGTCAAACAATAAAGTATATAATTACAGTCATCATCAATCTATAATTAAAAAATATCTGCAGGTCTAGCAATTCAAAGTATGCTTTGCAAAAGAAGTTTTTAGAAGAAAAAGAATTACGTTTTTACATATAGTTTTTGATAACCATTAAACGCGAGCCCTGAGGTTCCTGAGTGATATTCATTCAGAAAATGTCTACTGGTTGGCAACTCTTTTTACATGATGGTGGTTAGTATATTAGTAGGTCTATATCGTTCGAAGTCTTCATTTTAATAGAATTTATGTATTTATTATGGGAAAAAGATGGTTTCCGTTATACATTTCGTACCGAGTTAATATTCAAAAGTTATTAATATTCAATAACAGGAAGGTTGCTATATATCTCTCAAGTTATTTTTATAATAGATTGAGGATGTTCTTGTCTGTTAAAAATGATATTCAATGTAACATACGAAGGGTTTAATTCTGGATTTGCGAGTAAAGCGATTCTAGTTTAGTGTTTCATCTAGAATTTTTCGGGGGCAACATTTTTACATAAAAACAATTTGCCCGGGTGCATAAAATGGTCGTATATATGTTTCACTGAGCTTTTTTTAACATTTCGTCTTCGATTTTAGACCGATTTTAATGATTTATACGACATTTGAAAGATCTCGTCGAGACCTTTAAAACGATGTATATAATCGTTTTGGTATTTCCGTGAATAAACGGTTTTGAAACCTGGGTGTGATTACTATAGCACAAGGGCGCCCTGAAGTAGGGGAGGGCGCCCAAGAGGTAAGGCAGGGCGCTGTGCCCTTCCAAAACGCTCTAGGTGAGACATTATTCTAGTTGTTGAGCTAAATACAAGATGGTCTGGTGAGCTGGCTGCATACAGAATGTTATGTACGTGATATATGGGAAAATCACTTTATAAGTGAGAAAAAAAAGAAACTTTCCTGTGAGTGACAGTCACTACAATATTTTGAATGAAATACTGTATTTTCTATACCTATATCTCATTATCTTGAGAAATTAAACCCAGAGAATGTTTCTTGACTTCATAAATTGAATGTATAAAATGTTTATTGACACACTGTTTGACATTACAAATAGCCATGAAGACTCAGTATAACAATCAAGGTGGACAAAATATTAGAAAAATAAGTTGAATGTTGCGGAATTAAATCTTCTTATCCTGTTAGTATAAATGAGTTTGTAGTTTGTGAACGGAATCTCGTAGTACTATAAGAGAACAATAATATCAATTACGCCTTTTGGATCTTGAATTTCTTGATAAAATGGTTTATAAAGAAGTTGTTAATTGTGTCTCCTCTAGATGATACGTGTCTTTGAAGTACGGTATCAGGGGTTCGTAATGTGCTTTTTTCTCTTCATGAACTTGAAATGGTTGATCTGGATTATCTTCGAAACGGATTGTTGAATCGTGAATAAATGCTTTTGTTGTTCCTGGTTTGAAAGCGATTATGTCAATACGTTTGATGGAGCCGTTAGTAGTTACACAGTTGACTTCTTCATGAGTTTCGTAACCAAGTGTTATTTCATATATCTCATGTACATTGTATGCACACAAGCTCTCCGGTTTTTATTTAGTGCAACCAGCAGAGGGCGCTTTTCGCACAATTCGAAACATGAAGTCTTTTTACTTTTCTAATACGATCGGAAGATTTTGAAACTCAGAGTACTAATTTTACTGCAGTACTGAAACAATACTGTTAAACTAAAATTAGTGCTTTTATTATTATAACACTAATCTGCGCTTTAGAAAATGTCTCCTTTCCCTCCGTGCATTCCAAATGTAGTACCAACAACATTACTTTTCTGTTTTCTTATTTCCTGCAAACAGCTTCTTTTTTCAATTATTTGAAATGAGGTTAAGCTTTTTAAGAGAGAGAAATGAGATAACACATCTATATAGAACTTCTGGAGTTTAGTGATCCTTGATTAATTATGCACAACACAGCAGGATTTTTTAGAGTGAATGGGTGATAAATAGGTTCATTCATTGCTTGGAAACCGGGAACTCTACGAGATTGAGAAAATTGATGGTCACATGATTTTTTAATTATTGTACTATGTGAAAACTGTGGTTCACTTGTTATTAAATGATATTATATAAAACATTTTACATTTACGAATATAATATATTAATAATTTTAAATGAAGTATTTGTAGAGGAAGACGGAAAAGGAAAACGATGTGATTTTCTATTATATGTTTCTTATGTTATGTATAATCATTTCCTGTACTGATTCAATTTAGAAACCGAAAGGAACTCCTTATGACAAACGAAATCATTTGAACATATTTCGTTAAGTAAAATTTCTAGATACATGGCAACTATATGGATAACCTACTTTATATCCACTTGCAATAACAAAGGAAATAATAATACCATATTTCAAACGCTTGAGAAAATTGTCAAATCAAACAAAGATCTCCATTTTTCAATAATACTATGGTATCGACGACTTATATGATACACAAGAGCGCTGGAGAACTTTATTTGAAGGTGAATGGGAATGCTGTCGTAATAAATTTCAATATACGAAGGACGATATTGCTTGTAATATTAATTTGCAACAGTTTACAAACTGTAATTTATCATTTTTCTGCATGGTGGATAATCATTTTTGTTTTGCATCCTGGACGCCGTTCTCTCATAGCAGATTTTGAATCCTCTAAGATACGCTGAAGCATATAGTTTGGAGAAAAATAAATTTTGACATAAAATTAAAAATGTAATATTTAATAAACAGTTTAAAATGGTGTAATGAACTTAATCATTATAGGCCTAGTAGAGAATGTAGACCTATAAGCTATAATTTACTTTGTCCTTAGTGACTTCAGTCCATCAAGGAAGTGATTTGGACGATGCAACTATGCAAGATTAGAGGTACATTTTCTTATAAACCTGATTTCTATCAATACATGTTGCTTACATTATTATAAATATCAAAATATATTTTTTTTAGCTATTTTTTTTTTTACTTTTTAAACTAAGATGTTTCGACGAGTGTTCCGAGCACTTTTCTTGTGTCTTGAATAATATAATTCGTTGCTTTTTGTTGGCAGTTTCAAATCACATTTTCTTCGGAGTAAATTTAATCTTATAAATTATAATTATATAGGCTATTAGAAAATATATCATGTAGGCTCCTAGTTGTCGAAGTTATGTTACGTGAAAGCATCATGTTCATTTCTTTTAGAAACTGAAGCCAGTTGCTGCAAACATCAATATGACAATACCCACAAAAGTTTGATTACAGCTGTCTTATTACCAAATGGGGAATTGCAGTTTAACTGACACACATTATCGACTGTCAATATATAACAGGTATAATAGGTCACGTAAAGGAAATTGTAGGAAGAAACTACGACCTACGAAAATAATTCTTTATATTCGTATATATGCAGACATCTTGTCTCTTTCAATATGGAAATCGTTCTTCGGTTGGTTCGATAGTTCTGATTTAAATAGTTCTAAAGCATACAACAAGTTCACGTTTCTATACTTTATAAATTTGCTTTAACTATTTTTCTTTCTTTCAATTTTGCTTTAAATGTGTTATTATTTATTTTATTTTTACCCTAATGCAGGCTATTCGGATTCTGAAAACAGTTCTTAAAAGGGTGGGTATGAAATTAATTATATCAATAGTATTTCCATATTTTTTTACCATTTGTCCATTATGCTGTTTATTTTCGATTATTATTATTATTTTGTAGTTTTTTTCATACACCTTTGTAGCCTTTTTGGAATAATATTTAGGGTTACAAGACATTGTTAATTATGAATTGACCTAGGTTACGTTTTTTTTAATTGAAAAATTATTCCACTAAATTTGATCATTTAACATAATTTGACGTCTTTAAAAATTATTTATACTCATGAAATCGAACGTGCATGTTACAGAATGTTTCGGTAAAATGCTATAACTTTCTTATTGGAATTGGAAAATAGCATGTCAAAAAGAAGTATTCGTTTAAGAAATTGCAAAGTAAATGTTGAACAAAGTAAATACCATCATCTGCGTCTTCAAACGACTATTAAAATATTACGTACGGTTACTTAGCAATTTCTTTTCAGGAAGAAGAAGAAAAAGCTTGTCAACGTAATTTGCTATTTGAAATTCGAAGTATGCTATTCGGAGGTATCTACAGTAATAGATCTTCGGTTTCTATTTAAAACATTTTGCAATATATCCGATAAATGGATATTAATAGCATCACCGCGATCAGATTTGCAACTTAATTAATAATTAACTCAGAGTGGAGTTGCTTTAATGTTTTGCAACGGATATAGGTCGTAGAAGTGGTTACGTCACTGTTGCATTATGGGATTGTTTTGGGGGAGTTATCAATGGCAAAATAACATGGGAGTTTCATCAAATTTCCCATTTTCTTCATATGCTTACATATTAGGCAGGTATTTTGATGGTGATTAGTTAATACCACATTGTAGTATTGTACAAAAATTATCTTACATGCACTTGTTGTAGAGCTTTATTTCGCTAATTTATGTGGTTAAACATTGAATGTTTACTACCATCGTCTGCTAAAACAACGCGCATCGCTCCATTTTTAAACCTGTATTTTTTACCAGCGGGAAGCCATCTTTTCCAACATATCCCGTTTACTTTCTTTGATCTCTATTGTACTCGCTTTCCCTAGAGACCGATAATCTGTGTTGGAAAAGATGGCTTCCCGCAGGAAAAAAATACCCCTTTAAAGGGCTGTAACGTAACACTTTTACGACCTATTATTTTTTTAATTCAAAGTTACTGACACTCTGTCTACGTCGGTTTATAACAGCTAGGGTTTATACTGAACCTTCTTCCCGAAAAATAGGGAAATTTGTGAGACGAGCAACTACTAACTCGTAAGATATCATTTTACAGAAACACTTTAAATCTGGAATCTCTTTTGTCGTCATCCTGCAGTATATTTTGAACCTCAGCATAATAATGATTGATCGAAGGTGTAATTTTTATGTAGCTACTTCCCTTTTTAAAAGGTTAATGACCTTCGCATGATGAAAAGTTCCAAAATCGGTAAGGAAAAGAGGGGATAATAGGTCGTGTTTAAAACACTGATTCATTCTATCACACGCTATTATAGTCTGCTGATTTGCAGGTTGACGCAGATAGTGCAAAACGTGCCTTTTAAAAAATGAAATAATAGGTTTATGTTTGATATTATTATGCTGACTTAGTTTAAAAATAGAAATCACTTTTGGTAAAAAGTATATATATGGTATTATACTATTATTCATATGGAATAATGATAAAGATATGTAGCATGACTAGCTCATTCTAAAATATGAGCAAAGAAGCACATGGTTTTCAAGTGACTGACTTTTAGTTTGAGTTATTATAACATTGTACAATCACTCAAAATTTGTAAAATGTTTCTACCATTAAAAAAAGTTGAATTGACTTTCTGATGTTTTTAGTTCACAATTAGTTAATAGTATAAGTAATAATACAACATTCAATTCAGCGTGAATAGAGTTATATTTTTGTAAAAATGACTTTACTAATATTGTTCTTCTTCAATTTAGTAATGAAAAATATTCAGAAATTTTAGAAATTAGCAAAACAAAATGTCTGGTTTTACCAAAACCGTGAAACTATCCGATTGTGATGGGGTAAATATAAATACTTATGTATATATACAGTCAGCAATGTTTAGTAATGCATTGTAATACCATTCTGCATGTACAATATTGTATAACAATACTTTCCTTTCTTTCAACTTCTGTTCCTAATTATAGCTCATTTTATAGCTTTCTGAGGTTTAAAATGCAAACTTCAGCCTCGATTGTGGTTTCTGTTGGTCGATATGGTTCCATCGTAATTATTATCTTTAAAGGTTATACAGTTAGTTAGTTAAAACCATATTTCTGTACCTCTATAGGCAAGAAAAACTATTATGAGTAAAAGAAGTGAGATTTGTTTTCGTAAAGCAGTATATTTTCACAGCGGGAACAATCTTTTCCAACACAGTTTAACGGTTTCTTGGGAAAACGAGTACAATAGAGAACAAAGAAAATCAAAACGGCTTATGTGTGTTGGAAAAGATTATTCCCGCTGTGAAAATATATACCTTTAAATGTGATTTTTGCTAATTATTTTGTACATTACTATAACAAAAAACTATTTAGAGTTTTAGACCTATGTAATAATATTTTTATTTTTCAATAATGTTTAGGATTTACATGCAGATTTGTCATAAAATTTATCGTCTGCTTAGAGGTACAGAAATATGCTTTTAACTCTAGCTTTATAATTCTTTCGTCATCTGAATCAATTCAAGAAATTGTAAACTTATTACGTTAATAATATACCATATGATTATTGTTTTACTTTTTTTTAATTTGAAAGAGAAGTAAATTGACAAAATGACTTGATAACGACATTAAGGTAAATTCTAGGAAATACAAGAGGAACTGTGTGAATATTTGCTCTCTAGCTTTGTTATTAATAATATTTTACTATATAATTGATTACTATATAAAGAAGTATACAAGACCATTATAATGAAGTTGAAGAGATAAAAATTTCACCACAGCTGTCACAAGCAGAAAAACAATGCTTTTTGTTTCAAACGGAAATTAAATATCTGTTGTAGATAAAAGGAACTTTTGTATTTGGCCAATGAGAATAAGGTTGACAAATCTCATTTTATTTATCTCGATATTCCCTTTGTTTCCTGAAGAGGTGAATCTGACAGTTCTTCTTTTTGTGGATGTACTAACGCTTTTGAAAGTTGTGTCATAAAACGTATTTGAATATGGTCTCTCACATTTCAAAGTCTTCAAAATAAATATGAACAATATTCTTAGACTGTCGGCGTAGTGTTTTATATATAGTCTGTTTCACATGAATTATACTCCACTCTTAGATCTTGAAAGATATATTATCACTCTGCTACTATTTTCTAAATGGTCTTCAAAATATAAAGTTATAAATTTGCATGTCAGCTCTATTAGCAATCCATTGATCAATATTATTAAGTTATGTGAAATATTCATAGAACAGTGCGTAAGTGTTCCAAAATCTTACGGACCCAATTCGATTAACCCATCAAGGCTGTTTCTGACATTCCAACAATAGATAATACTTTGTTGCCTTATTTGTTTTCTTTGACCAGCCTGCGAATTGTATAGAAAATACACAATTTGAACCACACAAACAAGTGATCAGCAATGGGTTTACCCGTCAAAATAGTTTGAAGACATAAGCAGTTTGAGTCCGTAAGATTTTTGGAAGGACTATACCTGACGTACGTTATTAAACCACTCGATTGGAATTGGATCATAAACTCTTCTAACGTTTTTTTTCTGGAGGTGTGCTAATGATACTTTGATTTTCTTTGATTGTGTACGATCTTTTTTCTTTCATAATGTATTGATCGCGGTACTGATGGACACTGACAGTACTGAACAAAAGCCATGTTTTGTTAGTTATATTATAGCCTACTCAGATTTTCACACCGAAATCTTCTTTTCTTCGTGAGATTTAATGATATTTTCTGTGCGTAATTCCTAATTTCCGTTGGAATGGAAAGACTGAAACATTAGTCTACAGTTAACTAGTTCGCAGTATTCAAACTATAGTTAGTGTCGAGAAAATGTTATTCTAATTTAAAATATATATGTATATATATCAAGGATCCACCTCCACTGGTAGTAATGACGTTGGTATTACGTACAGTAGTGCATCCACAAACGCAACAGAATGAAATTGTTATGGTTGGTTGTCTAATTATATATATATATATATATATTTTCTTTTGGCCATCATCCATGGTTATACTTTTCTATTATCTTACTTAGCCTACATTCTATATTTGTCATAAAAATAAACGAATTTCTTCTGAGTCATCTTATTTTATTAGAGTTGCATTTTGTAGCTGAAAATAGTTTCTATACTTCGCATTTGTCTCTGACTTTAATTATCCTAGATTAGCTGTCACGTTACCATAGAGGATATCCGGAATTTGTGCAACAGCAGTATTGGGAGAATGTATTACTGTAAGTTGAAGATATTATCTGTAGCAAGTTTAAAGTAATCAATGATTAATATGTTAAACTCCTCGAATGTTTAGCTTGTATGAAACTGAACTTCATATTTTGGTATTTTCAATGGATTTCAATAAAACCTTAGAACGATTTTTCTTTTGATCCTAATTAAAGTTCCCTTCCTGTATTATCATTGGGAAGGTGGTTCTGAGCAACTTGGAATCTTGTATTACGCAATATGTCCTGAGTGAGGTCGGCTAATGCTATTGGTTGATTGCAATAAACTAATCTTCTATATAAACCGAATACATTTGATAAGAAAGGGTTATTTTTCACCATTATGAAACAGCATCCCGTATATAGGTCTACAGCTATAAACGCGCACTATTGCATTGCTTCCAGAGGTGATAGTGACTCGTTTTGCCTCCGTTTCGACGTGTGTGAAGTTGGCTCACCAACATCGGAGATGAACAATGAAATCAATGTACTTTGTAGTACTCCCAATGGACTCCAATGAACCGCTTTTATTTTTCAATGAACTCCTTCAGGAGTCCAGG
>JAQIWE010002671.1:0-12841 GCA_034698565.1 Campodea plusiochaeta | reverse complement strand
CAATTCTAGATAACGAACCCCCCCCCCCTCTGCGTACGACACTGTCACATTGCGCCTGCAGATTATCATCCAACGGACTTTCCGTTATAACTTCAGTGATAACCGTAATTTTTAACGATTAGTGTATATAGTGAATTATATGGGGAACGAATGGTCTGAACAGTTATGAGCGTGTTTTACAATATCGGAGATTACGGGATTATCGGAAATTTCAATCGGGGAAGGATAATGGTAGTCAAGTGTGCAAAAGTCGATGTAAGGTACTATAATGTATTTTAAGTGCACCAGAGATATTATAGTATTTTATAGAGATTGATCATTTTAGGGAAGTGCATAAAGTCATACGAATAGTTATCTCAGTTCATTTTCTTATTTAGTTTTGTAAAACAATTTTTGAAAGAAATTTATTAAATAGCCGGAATATATAATATCATTTCATTTTTGAAATTTTCAATATAATTATATCTTCATCAACTCGATTTTTCACTTATAATATATATTATATGATTGATTCAAGATCCAGGACCTATAGTTCTACCCAAGATGCGAGTTTGTATGATTGTATATTAACTTGAGAGCTTTAATGCAGACAATAGTTCAAATTTCTATTGAAGTTTTTTTCGATTATAATACTTAAAAAATCACTCCTTTCGAGTAGATGATTTTATTAAAGCTAATTTTCAGAGAAAGAGAAACCTTTTCATTAGATCATGGACCAGGTATCTCTACCAATTTCGGAATGATATCATGCTCTAAAATAACATTTTTAAAACAATGTACAATAACCTATGATTCAAACCTATTTAACTATTTTTGCCCAGCGCTAACCTCTCAAAGGGTGAAATGGGGCTGAAAAATGAGTGCTGAATATACCAACGGTGAGGGGCAGTTAAGAATATATAAAAAGAAACGGTAGAAGAACAGTAAAAAAACACAATTCTTCTTTTTGCCCCAGCAGCTCCTCTACAATATCCATGCCAAAAAAAAAAAAAAAGATAAAAAAAAATGTTGAAGCAGGAAAATGTTGCGTCAAATTTCACACTTTAGTTAACGCTCGAAGGGACGAGTGAAAGAGATATGTTCCTCTCGGTTAATATGAGGACTGCTGTGTGGTTATGAAAGACTATGAACAACCTTTTTGTTTAAAGAGATGAAACAAGAAACAAAAATGTTTAGTAGCAGTTGCGGTTGTGTTTTCGGAAGTTCTTTGCAAATGTGAGAGCTAGAGATTGAAATTAATTCCTTTTGAGTGTTTCAGTTTTTCTGAAGTGTGATAGCACATTATATTATTCATAAATAGAATTCGACTACTCTTATTTTTTTCCTGCAGTTGAATTTCTGAACCTGTTATTCAAATTGCAAATTCATATTTTTTTTATCAAGATTAAACTATTCTAAGATTAAAGTTTTCCATTAATACGAGCTAAAAATCCATAAATGAAACAAAATTGTTTGTCAATATCTCAGCGAAGTTCCTTCACTTTTATTAAGACGATATAAAATTTACAATAGTTGAAATAGAAATAAAAACATCAAGTACCGGTACATAGTTTGTTAATTATGCAAGTCCAGTTTTTAAGATTGATTGTAGTTTTTTATTTGTTTTTAAGATTGTTGTAAATTGTATATCGTCTTGATAAAAAGTGAAGGAACTTCGCTGAAATATTGACAAAGAATTTTGTTTCATTTATGGATTTTTCACTCGTATTAATGGAAAACTTCAACATAATGAATTCATGTCTCTCAGAAGCAAAATATTCTAAGATTAGTTCTATGGATGATAATATATCCTAGGCGAGAGATTGATAGCCCAAACTGAATAATTAAGCTCATACCAAACTTGACTATTATAATTGAATCATGATTGAGATTAGCATGGCCTACTAGAAATATAAACTTCAATAATAAATCGAAATTCAGCTTTAACAAAACGAGATAATCTGCGTAAGAACCGATTCAAGTTCACTGATAGGATAAGAGCACAATCGTTAGGTAGTAGTTCTATTAGTGTCTCATCCAGAGCGTTAATTAGAAGGGCGTAGCGCCCTGATCTACCTCTAATGCACCCTGCCCTATACCTATTGGCGCCCTGCCCTACTTTCAGGCACCCTTGTGCTATAATAATCACATCCAGGTTTCAAAACCGTTTATTCGCGGAAATACTAAAGACATATATCATCCGTTATATACAGCGTTTTAAAGGTCTCGACGAGATCTTTCAAATGGCGTATAAATCATTGAAATCGGTCTACAATTGAAGAAGAAATGTTAAAAAATGTCAGTGAAACATTTATACGATAATTTTAAGTGCCCGGGCAAATTGTATTTACGTAAAAATGTGCCCATTTTAACCTGAATGCGCCCTGCCCCAGAAAAATTATAAATGAAACACTAGGTTCTATCTCTCGTATTTATAAGGTAAAGTGAATATTAATATGAATTTTGTTACATGATTAAATTATACGAGTTTCCCTATATTATGGTTTGAAGCATAATTATAATTTTAGAAAAACTATTTGGGAAAAGTTTCATAATTTTAAACCTTATTAATAGCACTATAAAATAAAAGAAACAAACCAGAATTTGCAGTATCCTTCTGTATAATAACACTAAAAATACAAAAAAAATCACTTTCTCCATTTATCCCTGATAAAAAAAATCCCCCGCTTTTTAGCACAACATTCTCCATTTTTCGCGAACCCTTATTTGCAAAGTGTTAAGCCCATATTTTGTAATTCCAGAATTTAATATAAGCCTTACTGTATCGATATTGTAGGAATATTCTGTTCGAAATGTTATTTGTGCCTTACTGCCTGTGTGTATACTCGATGGAGCTAAGTATTAGAGTTGTGCGCGGAAGAGAGAAAAAGTTCTTATGGGAAACAGCTGGTGGGTTAGATGCGAAAGGAGAATTCTTAAAAAGAAATGGTGATGAGCACACCTCTAGATGATAAAATGGGTTTTAACGGGAAAATTAATTGTTTGGAATTGAAAATCAGTGATCACTTGAGTTTCGTAATTTTCTTAGTATTAGTAATTTTCTTAGTATTATTAATTTTCTTAGTATTATTAATTTTCTTAGTATTATTAATTTTCTTAGTATTATTAATTTTCTTAGTATTAATAATTTTCTTAGTATTATTAATTTTCTTAGTATTATTAATTTTCTTAGTATTAGTAATTTTCTTAGTATTATTAATTTTCTTAGTATTATTAATTTTCTTAGTATTAGTAATTTTCTTAGTATTAGTAATTTTCTTAGTATTATTAATTTTCTTAGTATTAGTAATTTTCTTAGTATTATTAATTTTCTTAGTATTAGTAATTTTCTTAGTATTAATTAGTAATTTTCTTAGTATTAGTAATTTTCTTAGTAGGCTATATTGCACGACAGATCTTTCATAGTTATGGAAATTCAGGTGAGTGAAAAATTCTTTACATAAAATTTTGTGGAATGTTTATTTTAGCGTTATGAAATTCAGCCATGGAGTTTTACGAATTTTATGTATTTATTTTGACAATACGTGTGTCATAAAAACTAACATTATCAAAATTTGGAAAAACTAGTACTAAAAAGAGTAGATTATAAACACAAAGATTTTGCCTAGTCCCCATTTGGTCAACAAACTTCCTTTGTATCTTTTCTTTTTTCATTTTCATTTTTTTTTTTTTTTTTTCAAATTTAAGAAAAATACAATTTTGGATTCTATAGCTATTTCACTTTGAAAATAATATACTGGACAAGGAACTGTCACTTAATTTCAGTAATAATACCATTTACAAATGTGGCCTAAGTAACAAAAATTTCATTTTCTCATTTAATCACTCACGTCAGTGACTAGGCCTACAAAGAAAACTCATAATTAAAATTTGAAAAGGTAATAGTCATAGGACTGTAATAATGTAGGATGCACTTTTTAAAGACGAAGATAAAAACCCAGAAAGTCTAAATACCCACAGTACTTATTCAACAACCCGTTTGCCCATCACAGCTATCAGTAGAAAGCGAAGCGGAGGAGGGGGATAATATATTTGACCCCCCCCCTCCCTCCTTTCGGGATCTATCCCATCTCTTGGCACAGCAGAGCAAAGTAAATTTGAAGAGAGGAAGGCGAACAAATTTTTCATACAAGCCGAGAGACGAACGAAGCAATGCCACAATTTGCCAAGATCGGAAGGGGAAGGAGATTCAACAGTCGAAATGCAAAGTTTTTGAAGAAATTCAGGAGTACAGATGCAGTTGTTGTTTTTACGATTTCAGAATGTAATTTTACTAATAATTATGTATCCGAAATTGTCAATAATTTAGAGATTATTGACAGTCTTTAAGAGTTCAGAATTATCTGTAAAGTTAAGGAATTTAAATTTCGTTTCCTTTTAGAGACTCGTCATCATGTCAAAAAAAGTTACAAGTCAATTCTTAATAAAAGACAGGCAACTCTTACGATTTTACTTTTTAAATTACAAAAAAAAAAATTGTTTTCGCAATGTTTTAAAGTAAGAAATAAAAAATAATAACTGCTAGAATATAAAAATACTATTATTGTTACATCTCTTAAAGCACTGAGCTGTTGCGCCATGCAGTATAATGGACTATCATATTTTATTCAGTATTAGAGAGGTGATAATGAATTCTTTTTAACTTCAAAGATTTCATATAATGAAAATAATAACATTAGAGAGAATATTGTTGTAGGTTCATAATCCCACTTTCTGAAAATATATTATATCAAAGCATAATATTTAATATGGAAAAGCTCCGAGCAAAATATGATAAGTATTCTCAGGTTGTTCTAAAACAAATTAAAGTCATAGGCTAAAATAGGATTTAAAAGTCATAATGGCTTTCTAAAAAGTATCAGAAAACTTACGGATCCGTGAAATCATTAAAACTTAGGGTTATAATTAAAGTTCGCATATATGAATATAATTATCCTAAGTTATGAGAATCGACTAAATTTAGCAGAATACATAAAAGAACGAGTGTTTCCAATATCTTACGGACCTAAACAGGTAAACCCATTGTTGACCACTTGTTTGGGTGGTTCAAATTGGGTATTTTCTATACAATTCGCAGGCTGGTCAAAGAAAACAAATAAGTCAATAAGGATCATCAATTATTGGAATGTCAGAAACACCCTTGATGGGTTAAACGGTTTAAGTCCGTAAGATTTTGGATAAAGTATCCTAAATTATGACTTCAACATAATTTTCCAAAGACAGGAGATTATCCTACCCAAGCTGATAAATAAGAAACTTGACCTATTAAAGAAACTTTTGTTGGATATATTCATAAAATGTGAACAAATCCAAATAATAATTAATATCTCCCGTTCATTTTCCTCCTTATATAACAATGTTTGTTCCTTGTCCTCTTCCATTACTGTTGTGTTGTTTGTTGCGACACAACAACAACTACAACAACAACAGACTCTATAGCTACTGATGCTGTCACTTTGAGACCAGCCAACTTCTTTTTGACGACAACTGACGTTTTAAAAGCATACGGGAATTACTAAGAGACTCTGGAAGAGGGAATGGGGTAAAGGTGAACCCGCGATGTGGGTTTTAAAGGTATAGGTTTATGATTGTTATGTTTTATGACTTGAGGTAATACCCAAAACACAGAGTTTAGTTTTTTTGTACTTCTAGTTTTGTGATTCGTTGGGAAAACAAAATTAATGTGGATAAGATTTTTTTTTTCATAAATTATAGGCCTATTATAGGTCTACAGAACTGAAGTTCTGAATACAAACATTATTTTTATCTTAAAGGCCCATTATTTTTCAGCTGGAGTTCCCGTTTTCCAACACAGATTAAAAGTCCTTTGAGAGATCGAGTACAATAGAGAACAAAGAAAGTACAACGGTACTTGTGTGTTGGAAAACGCTACCCCCTGCTGAAAAAATCTAGAAGTTTAAGGGTTATTAAGAATTTACAAATTTTGCAAATTGATGGTTTGGCATAATTCTATAATCTCATAATACTATCAAATGTTTTTTTTAGTAATTTTGTAAGTGGATGAAAAGCTACGTATAGGCCATAACATTACTTACAGCGGGATATAAGTTTTTGTCGTTAAAAAATACAAATAGTTGCTTTATACTTTCTCAAATTACGCGACTAAAAATCGAATTACTTTTATGCAAACACAAATAACAAAATATCACGTAATTGCAACAGATCGTCTGAACATTAAAAATTTTACTTCCACAACGCTGCCACTGTACTAAAAACAAAGGGAACTATCATCTACGAAATTTCACAATACTTAAATTCGCAACAGTCGAGTAACATAAAATCGAAAACCCTACGGCCATTTTGTTCTAATTACTGAAACAACAGTATAGTACACACATACAGAGTAATACATAAAACAATAATACTGCCCGACTGTTACGCTCCAAGCGGCGACCGACTGCAAATGATATTCAATACAAAGGATACCCGAATTTACGAGGCCCTGGTTATTGGAAAATTGCAATAAAGTGAAACAGAGTTAGAATTTAGGGAGGTGGGCAGAGTTGGGGGGTGGGGGTAGTTTATTGTTTTGTATTTTAAGAATTGGATCTTTGATAAAGGGGGATAATGTACAAATGAAAAGGCGAAAAAACATTATTATATAGAAAATGTTAATATTAAGATGGTTTTAGCCCTAGCGGTCGATACAGCAATAAATAGACAAATAAAAATTTGGCAGATGTGGGAATCGAACCCGACGCCTCTCGCTTTCCGGGCGAGCGCCGTAGCCACTTGACCAACTTGCCACACCATTTTTAATCATGCTTTAAAGTTGTATCTCAGCCACTATCCCAATAGTGAAATACTATGTGTATACGAAAGCTAAAGGGTATAGAACTATATTCATACTCTAGAGAACTGCCAAAAACACATAATTTTCATTTGTGTATTTATTATTGTATCGACCGCTAGTGGTAAAACCATCTTAATATTAACATTGTATATTGTCCCCCTTTGCCTTCTCTTAATATTGTCATTATAGAAAATATTATAGCCTAGGGAATTAGGGAGAGGGTTGCAGAACTATTTACATTAATGGACTGTTTCGGAACAGAACTGTTTTTTTAATATACGAAGACCAGGGTAAAAATGAGTGACAATTTTTTCTATTTCCTACTTGATAAACCAAAATATTCTCAAATTTCCAGTAGAAATTCCTGAATATCTGAGTTTCAGAAAATACATTAAATTACAAAAGTACTATTCTGTTGCTATAAAATAATTTATTTTGCTTTTAACGAGTTTTATACTATGTTAATTTTTATTCCATCATTATTCTCAGAAATTATAGTGTTATTTTATCACATCGTTCTTTAATGTTTGCTTCAAATAAGCAGTGTAGGATTTCTAAAACGCAGCAGTGGTTCTCCTCTCCCTCAGCAGCCCTCATTAAAAGATACAGACATGAAAATCAAAAGGAAATTCTTTGAAATTCCATTGGCCAGCCTGGAGCTAGGTTTACAGCATTGAAAGATTTTCAAAAACCAAACAAAACTGTTATTTTGTATAAAAATTACTTTGACGCATTATAATGATTATTAGAAAAAATTAATCAGCTGGAAATCCAGTTTTAATAAAAAGTAGACTTTCAATGCGGTATTGTATTACGACGAACTTGTAAAAAAAACTACATTGAAGAATGGTAATGAAGATCCTAACATATAAATCTCTGTATAGTGTTTTTTAAATCGTAAGAACCCAAATCGATTATCTCTTCAAAATTGTTTTGACAGTAAACCTATTGTGGTACAATTGTTTGGATGGTTCAAATTCTCTATTTTCTATACAAATCGCAAGAAAGTCAAAGAATTTAAACAGACTAACAAGTGATTATCAGTTGGCGGTTGTCAGAAACACCCTTGATGGGTTAAACGGTTAGAGTTCTTATGATTGAAAATTCACTATATATAGCTGCTTGTATCACTAAAGCCATAAAGTCGATGCTCCCACTACCCTCTTATTTCGTCCTCTAAAGGAAAACCACTTGCTTTCTTTCATTCTACTGACATACGCATTATTGGTTTCCGTTCTACACTAGATATATATATGCAACAAGGTAATTTACAATGCACACTCTTACAACATATATATGCACCACAAGTTTCTAAGCTATATAGGAATACTAACTATAGTTATGAATAGAAATGGCTTTATTGAGACTTGCAGAGCTAGAAACATTTCCTTTTCGCGAAAAAGTAGTTTTTGGTGGATGTTCTGTTTCGAACCACCCACGTGATTTACGATAGTTGGGTTTGTATATATAGTTAAAATTGCATGTCATAATTCGTTTAATAGCTTCTAGTTCTAGTAAATAGAAAAGCTGTCATTGTAAGTTCAATGATAAAAAAAACTGAATAAGATAATTATGCCTTACGTTGCTTTTTCCTCAACCGTTTATCATGTTTCACGATGAAAGTCGATTATAACAAAAAAAAACAAGTCGACTCCCTACATCGCTTTTAACTAAAAACTGATAATGTTAATAGCACAAAATCAAAGTTTGGAATTATCATATTTTCAAATTCACTTACTGTGAAAAACTGGACAGTATTAGACTTAGTGTAATACAGAAACTACATTAGCGTCACCAGCAGAGAAACTTAGAAAGATTCCGGATATCCTGAATTCCGAAACTGCTATATCATCATCTATTGATGAGTATGTATAAGTAAAGGAAATCAACAAAATGTTCATTATACAAATAAATCGTATTAAATCGATTTTGATTATAAGGTTCAATATAAACTGCATGTTCCGAAGCATATCATAATCTGTTATCAGCACGTACGTATCAGTTAATATTCTAATATATCCCATAACATTCTAATATCGTTATCGTTCCATGTTTACTTACATCAACAGTTCAGTTTCAGTCAGTTTGGGAGATCAGGAATAAACTGTGAATAATATAATGTCGATACTATAAAAAAATGATGATGATGATAATTTAAGTAATTTCGGAACAGTATTTAAAATATAATAAACATATATACAGTAACAAAACTGTAATATATTACGTAGAACTAATGACTCAATATTCGTGGCTTACGTTTTAGCTCAGAGTTTCACTACAAGTGCACTAATTCATGGTGTAAAGTTCAGATGCATCTGTATTCACTATTTCACTGTCATCCATGTAACGTTGGTGTTATATTAATATTGTCGATTTTACCAATCTTTCAATTGATATGGTAATAACAGACGTTTCGCCTGAAGTTCAGTTTTTTTAAACGAAATTTCAAATAATTATATCTCGTTTATTTTAGGAAAATACAGAATGGCACCAGCAACACAAGCAGAACAGGTTGTAGTTAAGGATACGTTCAGAATAGAGACTTCGATTGGTATCACAATAAATGAAACTGTATTATTATTAGTAGACTACTAAGATGCTTACTATATTGAAGTCTTCTTCCCTATAGTCATGATTTGGAACAATGACTCTTAATTTTCCTAGTCACTCAAATGGAACATGAAAGGCATTTTTTAAAATAAAACTTTCGCACCAGTCATGGATTTGATTGAAAAATTCTATCATTTCCTTTTGAAAAAAGTTGATAGCTGAAGACCTGAAATCATGTTTTGTCTACACCTTTCAAAATTTATAACGAAGAATTATATTAAAGAAATAAAACTTAAAAGTACGTAAATGCAATATTTTGAATTAATGTAACAGTATGTTCCTGACTTTATAATCACTCAGTATGAAATGTACATCACTTGAAGACTGCAATCACGTATCACGAAGTAAGTAAGTAAGTAAGTAAGAACAATAAGTAATATTTGATGTTTTCTTTTTCTCAGTTAAAGATTGTGAAGACAACCAAAGAAATGTTGAAGACAATAACAGTAAGCATATTTTCACATCTAATGCGTTTACTTCAAATTTAAATTGAACTTACTGAACCAAAATTATTATTACTAAAGGTAATTGCTTCAAGTTAAAAGCCTTCTTTCAACTTCAATATTACTTCTTTGTTCAGAGAAGATTAATGCAATATAACAGAAGGAAGATATTTTTTCCCAATAGATTTTCTTGCCCTCATTTAAATATTCCTAAAATAGTATTTTCAGTGCTGTAATTTCTTTCTCCAATATTTAAGGTTGTTCTTCTGTAAAGAAAGATAATTGATTTCCTTTCCTGGATTGAGTTCCTAACCATCACTAAGTGATTAAGGAAGGAGAAGTAAACAGCATGGATAAAAAAATATTTCAAAGAGAAAAAGTGTACATGGTAACACATTTTTGTTCACATTTTTAAATATACATAAATTTACTGTCTTTAATTAAAAAGAAATGTTTTGCCTTATAGACTAGTTCTTTTTTATTGGTATATTGTATTAATAAAATATATTAGCCCCATCTCCCTAACTCTCAATATTACACAATATCATATAAAAGTCAGACTATAAATAAAAAAATGTTAGTCTACCAATAATGAGCTAATATAATTTCTAACTTATATACAGTTGGAAAATGGAAATGTTATTATCTGCATAATTCATTTCTTTCAAAACTTCTTCCTCTTTCTTTAAATAATATATTTATATACAGTATTCTACTTTCTTCAAAAATTGTATTCCGGTTCTTAGTAAAATGAAGCATACTGGTAATAAGAAAATGGAAGATAGGAAAGATACTTTACACTAGGCATAAATACAAGAACTTATTTGTCAACAGATTTTCATTGTTAGACTTTTCATAAATGTGTCTTGTGTCATAAGATAACATGTTTTGTTTACCAAGTTCATAACTCATACAGTGCTATTCAAAAAGTCTAAATTTTAGTTTTTCGAAGCTCACTCTGAAGTGTGAGTATCAAATCAAATTGGTTTTAATCTCTTATGAACAGTGGCATAGGTAAGGGAGGGGTTTTAGGGGTTGTAACGCCCCCTCCCTTCACAAATAAAAAAATTTAAAATTCAACTAAAGGATAGGCCTATCGCCTATGTCAAAAACAGTGAAAAATTAAACCTTAATTGTGAAAAATTTCCAGAATACTGTCTCCTCTTAGAAATATCTGTAAAAAGTGCTTAAAAAGGGATAGTTTTCACCTTAATTCCTCAAAATTTTGTTTGTCGAGCCAACCATGGTGGTGCTCCTCGGAAGGTCTTCGATATTGCTTTGGGATAGCCCCTCCCTTTTCGAAATCCTGGCTATACGCCTGCTGTTATTCCAACAATATTCATAGTTTCTGTACGGATCTCTGCTACACAGAGGATCATGATCAGTTAGTCAGTGAGAATTTACTTTTTCAAGTCATTTTCATTTATATATTGATCATGTTCAATAGTAATGCACTTTCCTGACTTTTATACTTTTTTGAGAAAAAGAATTTTGTGTAAAGTTGTGTTTGAGTTGCATTTAAAGTGAAAAGAATTAAATTATAGTGGTTACCGTACTGTAATAGAGATGTTAACGTACATTAAATATGGTACAATTAAATTACTGTATCTTTCTTATGAAACCCTAAAATTGACACATTTTATATGGATGTAACTTCAAAAAAGGTGTGGCATCGACATATGAGAAGATTTTACTGGTTTACACAAGCACAGTATATATTTCTCAAGTTGTTATTTTACATAATAAGCAGCTGTATTTCTGCCATGACCCATGAGTTTATTCGTGAATCGTGATGGAAACGAACTGTGGCAACGCCACAATCTGCAGGAAATCTAGTTGTTTACATTCTCTATACATGCTCTGATTGGTTGAAAATGCTCAATTGGCACTGAAACTAGTAGTTTCAAATAAGCTCAAGAGGTGCTGCCATAGTGAATTAGTTTCAAGTACTACTTTCATTTTTATATTTATTTATTAGGCCTAATCAGAAGTAAATATAGGCCTACAAAAGGGGTTAGTGACCCATGTGTATGAGAAATATAACAAATATTTTTATGAATACATATGACAAATTACAGCAAATATTTTTTGTGATTACAGACATAGTTGAGGTGTAGAAAATTTGATTATTAGGCTTCCCTAAAATTTCTTTGAAATATCGATATTGATATTTCATTTTTATAACTACCGGTATTTTGAAAGATATGGAGTGTTTATATTAGTTAGAATTGTAATCTTATATATATCTGGAAATCACATTGTGCTTTATAAAATGACATTTTACTATAGCAACATGCTGCAGCACCAACTTTTTACCAGTATTTAAAAGAAGTGAAGTTTTGTGAAACTGTCAAGTGCATAGAATGATAAATTCATCATTCAAACTGCAGATGACTTTAATATTTATAATGTAAGGCTATTTAAGATGGTAACAGCATAACTTATGGTAATAACATCTCCTTCTTTACATGTCTCTATGCATGCACAAAATGACTTAAAAATAATCAACACACACTGAAAAGTCCAGTTACAAATAACCTTAACAGAAGGATACGGAGGTGCTGCCATTGTGAATAGTCTAACTAATTATATACTCTTTTTACAATTTCAGTTTTGATTCAAATATCTTATGCAGTGAAAGGCTAGTCCACCTCCAAATCATGTACCTTACCAAAAATGAAAATATCTAAAAATAAATGAAAATGAGGCTGTACTTGGAAAGCGAGGAATCTTTTTGAAGCGTTATACAAAGTTCATTTTATTTCAAAACAATTTTCAGCATACACAATACACAACTTTGATTAGTTGTAATTCAATTGTTTTTAGGTAGTGCAGCTGTGTTCTTATAGAAATAAACAATCCATCATTGAAATTAGCACTCATGATGTTTTGGGGCGCCTTTGGAAAATACGTTCATGTTCAAATTTCATCCCTTTGCCGAGTACGTTACCCTTGCCTGATGATTATAATTAGG
>JAQIWE010002670.1:0-12841 GCA_034698565.1 Campodea plusiochaeta | reverse complement strand
TTTTACTCAATTTATAGCTAGATGAGTTCTTCAAACCGACGTACGTCGACTCCTATACCGACGCCTGTCCAAAATTCAAGAAACTTTATTAATTGGTGAGTAAATGAACAAAAAAATAAGTTCTGTTTCATTGTGTTTGCACTTACCAGAAAAATTTCTTTGCCAACGTGTCTAAATTTATTTTGTGTGAGAGTCTTATTCCTCACTGGCGTCCAAATTCAGTTTAAAATTAACTTTATTTTATATAAGAGAGAGAAAATCAGGAAAGAAAAATCATAAGCCAAAAATATATAGGCTATTTCATTTAATTTTTATTGTTCTCTCTCATGTGGCGCCCAACGTGGGGCCGATTAATACGGCCGATACCGACCGTACCCGAACCGACGATAGACATCTCGTGTCATTTTTGAAGTTAGCCAGCAAATATGAGCCTTTATTGTGATTGCCGAAATACTGCGCGAAAACAAAGTGAAACAAAAGAAGTTTAATTAATAAGAAATAAACAATCAAACTTTCTGTGAGTTTATACAAACTTTTTTGTTTTTCCGGTAAGAACCAAGGCCAAATGACGCCTAGTGCGCGGGTAATATCCCCGTTTTGTGCGCGTTTTTCCCTTTTTCTTTCTTCTGTGACCAGACTCCATAGTGAACGGACATGATTTTCAAGTGCGTTTTTTTTTTATTGAAGAATATTATGAAAGTTAGTGTTGTACATTTAGGAATATTAGTGATTATCCTACATTTATGCAACATTAGGAAAATTTTTCCTGAATATTTCAAGTAAGTGGTGTTAATTATTTACCATCAAGATTTTTTTTTGTGGAATCCTGGATTTTTTTTTCCTGGCAAGTGCATTCAAGACCACATGGTACTATAGTCTACTGTTTTCTCCAAAGTTACCGTACCGAATCTACAGTGTCTTTAAGCTACCTTTGCAATTAAATTATAATTGAAATAATAAAATTAATTTTAATTTTTTTTATCTTGCAAAAATTTGTTTTTTTGTGTGTGTGTGTGTATTGTGTGACCGCCATTTTAGGATATCCAGTGTTACCGCAACCTGGGCTTTTTTGACATTTTATTCGATTTAGCCTAGTGTGAAGATAATTTATTTCCCTTCTTAGTCTTATTGCTTGTTGATTTTTTTTGTGTTATTATTGTTTGGTACGAATTAACTTTAAGTTATTTTTGTTTTGTTGATGATGGATCCCAAAAAGGGTTTTACAAGGGATTACCCCTTACGTTCAAAGAACCCTATAAATGGGGATACCGACGAAGAGAACCAACATACCGATATGGAATACGGACAAGGTGATACCGGGAACAAACCAGTCGATAGTGCAGTTCAACAAACCAACACTGAGAACCGACCTACCGACTTGGAACATGGACAACCTATGGAAGTAGATGGACGACCTCAACCGCCTTCTGGATCTCAAAGACAAGATCAACCGGTAGTTGATGATTTTACTTTACCTGATAATTTATTCAGGGACTTAATGCAAAAAAAGATGAATCAGAACGAACCATACCGTGCACCAAGTCAAATTTCGGAAAGATCTCGCCTGTCACAGCATTCGCAACATTCCAGACGTTCTGTTTACAGCATGTTTCAACAAAATCAAACCCGACATGGCAATGTAACTGAAAACCGACGGGTTGATCAATATGTCAACGATATTTATACCCGACCCGAGGTGGAAAACAGACGCGTAGTATATGCTGAAGATCTACCACCATTTCAACAAGATAGAAGAGACGTACGTCAACAACAAGGAAATAATGATAACCGACGTGCCTACACGAGCAGACAACGAAACAATGCTGATCCGACCTCTTTAAATACTAGAGACCAACGTCGAGATCAAGATGAATACATACCTGACTGGAAAGTGAACTTTCTCAGTCACCTTCCTCAGCCACCTACCTTTCAAGGAGAGACCGATGTTTTATCAGCTCGCACGTATGTTGACAAATTGGTCTTATATGCAAATTCTTGCAATTTGACTCCAGATGATATCCTTCACCATGTTTTACCTAGAAGTTTAATTCTTGAAGCTGGTATGTGGTATTTGTGCCGAATCAAGCGCCAAGGGGAATATTGTTCTTGGGATGATTTCACCAGAGACTTTTACATGACTTATGAGAGCCCAGATTACTTTGAAAAACTGAAAAGACAGATTGAATATACACACCAGAGTAAAGAACAGTCTTTGGTTTCCTACGTCAATCTAGTTGAGATGTTGTATATCAGAATGAATGAAGACATACCAGATTATATCATTATAGAAAAAGTGTACTCCAGTTGTCTCCATACTTATGCTACTGAACTCGCAAAATTTCCGCAGCCAAAAACCGTAATGCATCTCAGGAATTTATCTGCTCAAGTTCAACACCTGATAGTGAGACGAATGGAAAGTCCTATAACAATTCCGGTGGATCAACTAGCAGAGCCATATTTTATATTTGGATCTTTGGGTGCAGACAAGAACCGGAACATACCAAAGATGGAGACTACAAATTCTGTTAAGAACGTCACCTCAACAACTTCTGACGACCAGATACCTATGGATGCTTTAGACCCCCACAGATCAGCAATAAAAAGACAGTTTTATTCTACTGAGGGCAACGATAGCAAGAGGAGAAACAATATGAAGACAGACCGTAGTGACAAGGACCATTGTTATATCTGCAACCAAGATCACCCGACTTCGGCATGCAAATATAATCTATATGGAAAAAGGAACTCAACAGACTTTAAGCTTATCGAAGCACAGAAGACCAACGACAAAAAGAACAGAGGAAATCCTGACTCAATTTCAACCGAAAGAGTAGGAGACAAACCGAATGAAAACGGAACCCCACATGATGGAGTCAAGAGAAATGTTAGAGGAAGTAAAACCCAAGCATCTCGACTCACTCGTGAACAACGAGACGAACTGATGAAATTAGGAAAGTGCATCTATTGTTTTAATGATTTTTTTAGAGGACACCAATGCGAGGAGAAGGTTGAATTTTTCCGCCAACGCTTAGAACGAGATAGGAAACTTGTGGAACGACTCGAACAAAGTAGCTCTTCAACCAAAAATGAAACTAAAACGGAAGATTTAAACTGAAGACGGTAGGAACTACAGAAGACAATGTAAGTGGAGACAACCCAGTGACCGGTTGTATTGCTAGTCTCCTACCCGATAAAGAAAAAGAAGAGAAGAACCAAGAAGAAACACTAATCTTCGATAACATCATATTTGCAGAGATCGATAAGCCGACGTACCAACAGAATGATACCGACGTTGTCCACCAGGACTCTGCAATAACTATTAAGAAGAATAAAATTTTTAGTGATGGAAAAAACGACGGAACAACGACTCCACCGTGCTCCGTGGATTTTGCCAGTTTTTATGAAGATCACGAGCACCTGTGTATTCCGAAGAGAACCGAGGTGTTGGCGAATAAGAAAAGCCCTTATTCGGAGGAGAAATATACCAACGTTCCCTCTGAAGATTCAGTGAAAAATAACGAAACCGCCCTGTTGAATCCAACCTGGTGTAATTACAGTGAAGATCCTGATAGCAGAAAGACTGTTAAGGATAATTCTTCAACCAAAAGATGTGACCGAATGTCAGAGGAAATATTAGAGGCAGGACCAGTAACATGTCATACAGAAGGTGAAACTGTTAAAAGGAGAGAATATCCACAGATGGAACCTTATAAGGGAATTGTTGCTGTTAGACCTGATATTGAGACTCCTTTGGAGGAAAATCATCTCATGGAAGAAGATAAATTAGGTGAAAGCCTGAGTGGCCCCCTTGAAGATTGCCATATGGCACAAGCATATATCGAGGAGGGAAGCCCACTAGGTGTATCAAGAGAAGCAGACGATACTGGTAAGAGGCAGAAGATTCCACAGGTCGTCTCAGCTACTACAGAAAAACAAATCGTTGCCATCTCTCAAAAGGGAAATTTTGTAGAAGAGGGCCCATACAAAAATAAGCGTGAATCTGGGAGAGCTGTAGAAGGTAGTCCCAGTTTCAGAGAAAAACAAAATGATGTAACCCATGAATCAACCGTAGAAATTGGAAATGTGACGAGGACTTTGAACCCTCTAAACTTCCAACTAAGCGACTGCATCAAATTCAAGAGAATGGATTACAACATGGGTGAATTCTTATCTTCTTGCAAAACCATTCGACCCACGCAGGAAGTGAGTTCCTGTGAAGAATTTGAACAAGTCAATAACATTATTCAACAACCTGTAGAAGACAACTCAACAACTGATATCGTACTATACAATCCTAGGAACATACCCTCCAGTATCGATGTATGGAACCGAGACAACCAAGAATGTATACACCAATTCCCAATTTTTAGAAGAAGGAACCACATGCTTCAAGGTGGCAGTTCCTTTTATAATGGAATCAAAAAATATTTGACCTTAAAGTTCAATTATGACATCCACCAACGTAATCGCTCTGCAAGGGATGAGTGTTTTTCAGCTGACAACATTCAAACCGACATATCGACTAAAGAACTTCCATCTGTTCTGGATACCGACGTTTTTACCGACATCAACATACATCCGAATAGGGAAGTCCCCGAGAATACACCTACCCACAATGTTTATGTAATAAAGCAATCGTTCTTGAACGAAGTTAATTCAAAGGACCCGGATTTTTTGAAACCTGTCCTTCAAGTCGACATATGTGGATTGACTTGTAGTGCTTTATTGGACAGTGGAGCGTCTACTGCAGTGATAAGTGCTGCACTGTTGCCACATTTGATAAGCAATAAAGTGAAGATAAAGAAACACAAGATTAACGTCACTTTTGCCCAGGGTGCATCTACTACTGATCAGTTAGCCTATGTTCCAATTAAATGGGATTTTGGGAAATGCATTGTACCTTGTATCGTCCTGCCTGCCCTTACAGAAAAGTTAATCTTGGGTAGACAATACATGTATGACAATGGTTTGAGTTTAAATTTTTACTACAATTGTTGGTCTTTTGGAAACCAGACCGACGTACTTTACCCTTTTCATGGTAAACCCATAAGAAGGTTGGATCCTGAACAAAATCAGTGTCTTATAAAATGTGATACCGACGTCGAGTGCTACAATGTGAAAGATTTAAAGGACATAGTGAGTAAGCGACGTACCATTTCCATACAAGAGTTGAGACAGCTTAAAACCGATGACCTAACCCACGAACATAAAGGGATAGTCAAGTTAGTTTTAGAAGCCAATACCGATGACCGAATAAAGTTGCATTTGTATCAACAGCTTTTTGAGGTCGAAAAGGTGTTCTGTGAAAAACTCGGTGTGACCAACTCTGTTCTTTTCAACATTAACTTAACCGACACTACACCAATCAATGTGAAGCAACCACATTTCAATCCACGCAAACTGGAGTTAGTGGAGAGAGAGCTACAGAAGTTGTTGAACGATGATGTAATCGAGCCATGCAATTTTAGTTCGTGGAACAGTCCACTGCACTTGATACCGAAAACAAAGAATAGAACCAAATTCCGCCTCGTTTACGACCGAGGACGCCTCTACCTCGCCACAAAAACCGACGACCGAGGATGTCTACCTCGACAACCCGAAAAGTCTTCCGATACAAGGCTAAGAAACCGTTTGACCCGTACCGACGGAGACCGACGGGGACTAACTGGAATATTAGTCCAGAAAGGTGAGCAAATTCGTCCTATTTCATTTATTAGCCGTCTTCTACATGGTGCCGAAGTGAATTGGTCTGAACCTGAGTTGCAAATCTTGAGTTTCAACTGGGCTTGCAAGAAATTAAGGTTTTACCTCCTTGGAAGAACATTTGAATATTTCACACCACACAACTCCCTGCGCTGGGCTTTGAATGCCAAGATGGAAGGCAGAATAGGTAAAATGTGCCTACAACTCCAAGACTACAATTTCACTATCCACAAAATTAAAACTAAAGGAGAACTGAATCTCTTGGAAGGAATAATGAACTCCTTATCTACTGAAACCGAAACCTCAGAAGAAAATTTACCGACGTCTTCAGTCGAAATCAAAACGATTTCCGATAAACCGACGAATGCTACCAAATTCAATCTTATACTAAGTCAGATTGGATCAAACTCCAACATGAAGATAAAGACAATGAAACTATTTTCCTTGCACTGATGGAGAAAGATCCCGAAATCCATGGACCAGCCCCCTCCCACTCTGAGGTTGTTACTGGCGGTATTGCTTTAGATCCGACCCGCCCCGAGCAGCTGCTCGATTTGGACGAGGAGATACCGGAAGAAGAAATCTGGCATGCCCCTTCGGATACGGACGAGGAAGCAGATGTCATTGTGGTCAGTGACGATTCCGAATGATAAAGAGGTGTCCCTTCTGTTTTGTGTTCATTTTTTTTGGACATCCATTCAAAATTGCCCCCAAAAGGGCTACATGGAAGGGAACACTATTTCTATCTCTGATTTTTTAAAATCCATGTCAATTTTGTAATTTTTATATCGTTTTTGGAATACTTTAAACCCAACCTATTTTAAATACTCCCGCCTCCCGAAACGACCGCATCACCCTTCCTTCCATATCCCTCCGCCTCCTGCCTTTTGTGAATTTATTGTTTTATAACATCATTTCTTTTTATATACATTAGAATCTGTTATCATGTTCATGTTCGGATTATTCCTTTTTTTTATGTGTATATTAAACCTTTGTTTGTACCCTCTTTTATTTTATGTTATTACGAACTCTTTTCCTTCCGCCTTACGCGGGATCTTGGGTAATTTTTCTTATGTTTTTGAATAAAGAAGCTCGCTGGAGATCGTGCAGTAAAGAAGTGAAGTTTATTTTCCTAATACCAGTGTCACCGTTCTGTGTATGTTTTTACTCAATTTATAGCTAGATGAGTTCTTCAAACCGACGTACGTCGACTCCTATACCGACGCCTGTCCAAAATTCCAGAAACTTTATATTGTTGTTAAAAATTATTCATGAACTAACATTTATATTCAAACCCTTTACCTAGAAAGGTCTCCCTTCATCTTTGGAAAAATTTAACACACATAAAAAAAATCTGTTTATAAAACTTTCAACTTTTTAAGTCAATAATACAATGCATGCTTATCAATACAGTAATTTTTTTCCAATAAATTTCCAACAAAATAGCAAATATGCAAACAAAATGTTACACCATATAACATTAAATTTTTGTCTTACCATTCGTGTGTAAGTAAATTAAATTCTCCATACAACTGGCCCATTGTTATTGATTTAGGATTGAGAACAACAGTATTAACAACTGAAAAGTCTGTACCACTTGGGGAAGGTAAACCATCAAGACTAGACATTGCCATCTGAAGAACTTCATAACACTACAAAATAAAGGGTATGAAAATATGGCATATAATTCTCTATTAGAGCAGATCAACATACAGTAGTAGCTGTTAATTCCTTACTGGAGAAGATATACTTTAAAATAATTAATACTCTTCTTACGTTTGACATATTCTTTCTATGAATGAAATATTTATTATTATTATAAGTAGAGCCCATCACATAATCAAAATATACAATACATGTCGAGTGTAACATAAACTATTAAACATAAAAATAAAGAGAGACATTTTCTAGAATGCTAGTGAAAAGATGTTGTAGTATCATGACAAAAGACCTTCTTGTCTACAAACTTTATCAATTTATAAACATATTACTCGAATTCACTTACAGAAGCAACCAACACCACAGAGAGAGCATCCATATTTACAATCTCTCCAATGCAAATGAGAACCATGTTGAGAGCATCATCTTTTTTCTCAATGCAAGAGGTATGCAGGCATGCTCTCTACTCACTACTCTGGGTTTGCTTCTTTAACTGAAACCAAGTAAATATGGCACAAAAATGATTTATAAGACTATTTAGGAAGGGTTAAAAAAGAGGTTTATGGATGTTTTGTCTCACCTTGTGAGGGTAGATGGAATTCTTCATGTGGCAGGTTGTTAAAAACACTTCGCTGTCACTAAAAGTTAGTAAATTTTCGCCTATTTACTTCAAAAGAGAGCCTGTCACAAGAGGATTTCCATCTACTATCAAAAGGCAAGTCAAAACATCCACAAACCTCTTCTAACCCTTCGTAAATAGCACCATGCTCCCTTCAAATCCTACTTCCAGAGCTAACTTATAATAAAACATCATCAAATTACAAGCTCATATTGAACAAAATAGTAGTCCTAAATGTATCTACCTTTGTTTTTCCTGATCCAGTAGGTCCAACTAACATAAGACCATGTCTCACAACAGTTGTCTCATATAATTGAATGCATTTAACCAAGAAACCTGAAACAATAATAACAATTGTTCAATATAGAATGATGTTATATAGGAAATGCATTATAGTATTTCAAACAACTGACTGACAGACTTTAATTGTCAAATAACTTTTTTCATTAATTTCAATTAGCCTATAATCATTTTTTAATTATGGTAATTTTGCATCACCTGTTAGATTTTTGTAAATATTTTTTTAAATGATGAATACAAACTCCCCTGAAATGTTACATAACTTTAGTAAATGTCAATTTTCCAAGTTTGTATTATTTTATAAAGTATTGCTAATTGACATCATTGTTAAATGTGATAACCTCATAATAGAAAATTGACGATGTTTAACTGTAAACAAACTTTGTTACGTACTGTAATGCAATTAAACGTAAATAAAAAAACTCCTTGATAAGTAAAAGTTTCCTGCTTGCAATCTTACCATCAACATCTGATAAATTTTTCTTAGAACAAGCTTTCCTAAGTGCTTGATCTAATGATCCATAATCCAATGCTTCAAGAGCTAATTTAGGAAACAAATCAGATATAATACCATTGAAAAGTTTTAAATCATCTTCCAGAAACTTTGGTACATTTACATCCATTAAAGCTCTCAATACAATCTGATCTTCTGCCATGTTAGGTTTCTCACGCTTCAAGTTACCAGCTGCGGCAATTACTGTTTTTACGGCTCGCATACCAAAGTCATAATGATCCTATGTGGAAAGAAAATAAGGGTAGGCTACTGTATATTAACATCCATAATCAAATTAATTTTGTTCAAAAATGATTACACTGATTAGTCGATTTTTTAGCTGACAATATAAAATTGTCTAGATTTTAAATACCGTACAATAATGTTATAAATCAACCATTCATAATTTTCAGATGTTTAATGACCACAGGTTTTAAAAGTATTTTCATCTAAGAAATGAGATTTCAAAAACATTTTAGTTCTATATCAGAAGGAGTTCAAAGAACAATACAGAGATTTAAAAAAATTGGTATAAGAAAATCAAAGAAATGAAATAAATATAAAGCAATTACTGATATTCCCTTGTTTCAAAATTTGATACAGAATAACACTTAACAAATTTAAGGAAAACCTATAAAGCCATCATACTTATACATAAGGTCAGGAGTTTGCCATGCTTATTTCTAAAAAAAGTTGCACTTATTTTATCAAAATGCTCAGAAATAAGTTAGAAAGTATAAAATATTGGCTTTATTAGATTAGGAAAGAGCTTTTCAACTTTTATTTCTTTAAAAAGTGCAAAAGAAGTGCAATGTCCACATAATGATTTTGTTATAAATAATTAAATACTAAGGAATTTTCATTATAATTTTTTTTTAAAACACAGGTATTTCTTCAAAAAGCACATAAAAAAGCAATAAACGCGCGAAACTCCTGGCCCTACTTATACAGTATGTACCGGTAGTATTATTTTTTCCTTTCTCTCCTCGAACTATAAAGAATTCAATACACTAATAATATTCAATAGGACGGACTTTTAAATGAATGTTGTATAAATAATAATAAGATTTATAATTATAACATTAACTCATTCTATCAGATAATTAACTTTAAATGTAAATTAACTGACCTGTGATGAGAGTTGTTCTGAACTGAGTTTAAAAGTAGTTGTAATTTTCCCAGCCAACAACTTTGCTTCAACAAATCCAAAACTGAAGAGTGATATCTCAGCAATTAACTCATAATTTGGCACCATCATGGCAACAGGTCGAAAGAGAGCTTTTAAATTATCAGGCAACTCAGTCCTTCCTGCGTAACCTGGATTCATTGTAATAAATACTGAGCATGAAGCTTTGAGTGCTAACTCTACACCTTCGAAATTAAACCTCTCCTGTCGAGCCATCTGTGCTTTCTGGATTGTCGTGATCTGTTGAGCTATTACAGATAATACTTCAATATCAATACGATTGAATTCATCAAAACAAGCCCATGCACCGGAGCTGGCTAAACCTTTAAAGAATTTCCCCATAGCCATATAATCTAATTGATCTGAGCAGTTAAATACGACACATTGAATTGCCATAGCTTTTGCTAAATCTTTGGTAGTTTCAGTTTTCCCAGTACCTGCAGGCCCAGCAGGAGCACCTCCAAATTTTAAATGTAAGGCTCCAGTAAGTGTCAAGTAACAACGATCTGAGAATGAGAAATATAAAGATATGATATTAAGATAATAATTTTAAGCAGGAATGGTGTATGGTTTAAAACTCAAAAATCTTGAATAAAATCAAAAAAGATATTGAATTATAAAGGCATTTATGGGAAAATATAAAACTTTCTATAATAAGTTACTTATAATGGAATGTATGTGGTGTTGCTGTTGGACCTTCGTAAAAAATTTAACCCGTTTGTTGGAAGACCTCCACAACTGTAAAGTCATTTGACTTGCTTAGAATTAAAAGAGAAAAAAAAATTCCACAGCTTTGGCACTTACAGTGTGATAATAAAACTGAATACTATCTTTATTACTTCATAAAACATTACAATAACAGAAAACAAAGACAGTAAAATTAGATCTGAAAAGGTCTGTGTATTATTAAAACCCTTTACATGACTATACTCAACTTTAACAAAAATATAAATGAAAAATACAGACATGGATATCTTAGATATTTCCCCTGAACTTTTGAACGAATGAAACTCATATATCCAGTCTGTATAATCCAAAATCCAGTTCTGCTCTGATCTTAATTTGAAAGTTAAAACGATAAATTTTTAAATTTCTATAAAAATTGTATTTACAACAGCAGAAAATTTGAATTAGTGAAATGGATTAAATCAGTAGGCCTAGCTGATCTACAGTACATATCCTGAGAACTTGTTGTTAAAAAATTACTAAAAAGAACAAGATGTGGGAAACAATACAGCATATATAAACTAATACAAACAATTAAACCTTCAACTGACCTGTTAATGGTGTAATGACGAGCCTCCCACTGTTTCCTAAATATTCAAATCCATATCTAAACTCTGCATTGACAGCTCTTACAAATAGGTAATCAGAAACCCAATAATATCTTAACTGACTTATCCATTCAAATTCATTTGCCGATTGAATACCTTCTTCTAGCAATGTTATTACCACATCTCTTGCATGGACTTCAATTACTATCAAAGCTGATAATACCTGCAGGAAGATTATACATTACTTTATAGTATACATTTTCTACATCAGTTCAAGTATAAAAATAGAGAGTGTCGGCTTGAGTGCAAAATTGTAGAAATGATTCAAGACTTGAGGGTAGATTGGGCGAATTCAAATGATGACGTATTCCAGCATTTCCTTCAATCGGAACTCTTGAATTTTCATGATTCTAGACGACCGCTTGAATAGTAAATTGTAGGGAAGCCACGCCCATTTTAGCAGACGATGGTTACATAGTGCGCCGTGATTTGTTGGAATTTCGCGCTGAAAGAGATATTCACGGAAATTCTAGCCAAATTGTTAAACTAGTAATGCGTTCACATTCTGACAAAATTATGTGACATCATTAATTTACAATTTTTTCTTGAATTTCTTACTCAAGCTGACACTCCATAATACAAAGAAATTATTTGAAATCAATTTGTTATATAATTGTAAACGTTGTAAGCACAACGTAACAGGGTTACAGAATATACCCGAACTCGCAAACGATGTTCAGGGGAAATTTGCAAGATTTTGGTTAGCACAAAAAAATAATAAAAAATTGAAAAAAACATAAATTGTAACAGTAGGCTAGATCGTGATGTTTCTCTCCAAACTAAACAATATCTGAAAATTTATTGCTTGAATAAAAATTTATTCTGAAAAGAAACAAATTATAGTATATTACAATTGGGAACTGAACCTGTGAACTGAAGACAAGGACATTATTCAAGGGAACTTGGTCGACAATTAAAAATTTACAAAAACGTCTCAAATTATAACATTTTTGGCTTATTACTAAAAATGCCAGAAAATTAAAATCTGCTTATAATTTAAGCTTTTAGTAGTTAAAAAATAAAACATTTTGGGTTTGGGATATGACCTCGCAATGTACTTTCCCACTATTTTCAACCCAGGATATCAAAACTTTGACATTGACTCTTCTAACGTTTTGAACATAAACAAACTGGAAAAAATGTGAATATTATAGCAAGAATTACATTATATTTTATGTTAAAAAGTTGGGGAAATTTTGGTTTCAAAAATTTTCTGCACCCCTGCAATGTAATAGAAGTTTCTGTAACTGAACAATAAATACATTTTTTTATGTACGATTATATTATAATTACCTTGAACTTTTTATTCTTTACTTTCAACGCATCTGTCTTATAGCTTACTTAAATTATAAGTATGCCACCACGCTTGTTGAAACCTAGTGTTTTTCTTTTTATTTACATAGGAAACATGATTAAATTGAATTTATTAATAAATAATGACTTAATCAGATTGTAACAAATAAATACCATGTAATGCACACTTCGTACCTTTTGTAAATTATATATAACATCATAATATAGTACAGTATCCATTCATGATAACTAGT
>JAQIWE010002669.1:0-12844 GCA_034698565.1 Campodea plusiochaeta | reverse complement strand
CATTTAGAGTGGAATGATTGAATAAACATGTTAAAGATATATGCATGCATACGAATTAAAATGCGAATTAGTTAGATTATATTGAAATTATCTAACGTATTATGTCTGCTTATAAATTACATTTACTTTCTATATTTCATAGTATACTATATACAGTACTATATATTATATATCTATGGTGTTATACAAAAGGTCATTCACGGCATAAGGAAGCTAGTAAAATTCTACTAGTTTTGTAACGAAATTTCTTACTAGGTAAATAAACTAAAATTATGATTTTATATTCACTGAAATAACTTCGTTCTGAACGCAGTTGTAGCACCTTCAGGTATAAAAATTTAAAAATCACATTTACGGATATATATCCATTAGTTCTCTTCTACTTATTTGGATGCCTTCGCTAACAGAATATTATTATGCTTCTTTAGTCGCAATATGGAAGTATATTTAGGTGCTAGTAAACAATTATATTCCATTAAAGTTTTCCTGCTTGTGTTGTCTGAACATCATTAGTTGCTACTAAACCACTACAAGAAGTAAATAGTTGTCATCAAGTTTCCCATTTCTCTCGTTATATGAATTACTTGACCTTATTCTGTTATATCAACAACTATTCTCTTTCATCATGCTTCCCCTCTATTACCTGAATAATTATGTAGTATATAGAATACTGTAAGCCATGTACTATATGAAATGCGCTCATAAATTGCACATTTATAGATAGTTATGTCCTAGGTTATTCTTTTGGATATATAAAAGAATATCATCCTCACTGTCTCCTCCCTTTTTTATTATCGTATTATTGATGGGAATTTTAGTGACAAAAAATGTTAGATCAACGCACTTGAAGTAGGCTATAATATATCGACATTTCAAATATCGTTATCGAAAAGTCAATTATCGTATCGAATATCGAGACGATATATCGATATCGACGATATTTCTATCGTATCGATAGGAACACTATACTTATCGGTTTCTGGTGTCTGAAAAGTGTTTTACAGCTTCATACTGATACATGGAAAACATCAATTGCTTAGATACAAAGTGAGAATTCTTTTAAAAGTCTGCGTTCTCTGAGCCAAACCCATCACTAACAGAACTATTCTATCGACGCATCGTGTGTACTGTATCACAGCTTATACTCTCTTCCTGAGGAAGGATCTTGGGTGTCCCTAAACACATCTTCTTCTGACAGGAGAGCATACCCTAAGGGAATTTTTGAAGAAGAAGAATCAGTATAAGAAAGAAAGAGAAGGTACAGTGAAAGCTCAGCACGTGTCAAAACATAACCGGATACAGATGGAAATGAAGGGGTTTTCTTAATGCTTTACTGGTAGATAGAGTGCTGTTGATAGTCAGTCAAAGGTTACTTCATGCTCCAAGTTTGGATTTTCATTCAACATTTAATTGACTACTTCATATTTTTTTAGAAAACATAATTTACGAATGTGGTTCTATTAGTAAAATTTGTTGTTTCAGACTGTTAGTTAATTTAGTCAAAAATACTACGAAAACATCAAGAAACTCTAAGTTATTGATTACTCACTATTTGACTACGTCAGAGTATATAGTTACGGTAAATGTACAGATTTTATGAACAGAACATCGTTAAAGATGGAAACCCACAACATATTTTGTGTTTTTTAAACAAATTGTTGTATACTATTTATATTCAAAACCTTCTATTAACTTATTGCATTTTGAGGGTTACTTATCTCTGTTAATTGCTTTCTCGAAAGTTCAATGTTCTGATAGTAACCTTTATTAATTAGCCTGTTTCAGCACAGCAGGATATTTGCCTGATTAAACACTCTGTGTTATGAACTCCACTTATACCACCAGATCGTCGCTTCAATACGAAAATTGAAAATTAACTTGATCATAAGCCATGTATTCAGATGCAACAATTTATTTCTAACAGATAATCGAATCAACAGTACAATATGCTACAGATGGGCTTCTCACTGATCTATTTCTACAAATGTACCAGAATATATTTTGACGGATGTTTCCATCATTTGAATATATAGTTTCTCGTTTATTGTAGTGAATAAATGTGAGGGGAATATACAAGAGGAAATGTGTTCGTGACACAATAACCAAGAGGAAAGGAGAGATTTGTATGTTGTTGTTGGAGTTTTATACCTGCTGAGAAGAGCAGTGTCACCCTTAAGGAAATTCACGAGTTTACTTATAGCACTGATGGGAAATAGTTTGGAGACATTGTTTTTCTGACCGTAGAGTCACAAACCTTGAACTTTAAACGGAGTTATCAAATAACAAATTGAGTGAACATCCTCAAATATATAATAATATGCGTTTGGAACATACCAACATTACTCCAGTTCCAAAGTAGTGATTCAACATTAATAAAATATACAGTATGTTATCGACATTAATTCTACGTAGAATATTGAAGACTATAAAACTATTTATCAAAAAAACATTGCTGCCATGACATTAGAAATAACGTAAAGCAAATAGTTCCCCGCTAATATGTACTATTGAATATCTGAAAGCACTGATGTCATATATAACCTGTAGCATGTCTACACTTGTATTATTATTAATAATAAACGTCATTTGTTAATTCTTTTCGGACCAGTTTAAATTTGCTCAGAAATGAAGTGGATTTTATTAACATGCAATCTTCTGAAGTTGGGGATAAATACGTTCTGTCTTGCATTTCATTCTAACATTTTCTCATGAAATGGAGAATTTATCCGTTATGAGTTATACTACTTTCATACAACCATGTTATGTAACTGCAGATTAGTAACTTTATCGTTACGAAAATGAAATGATAATTTATTGGAAATGAAAATATGTTAAAATATTATATTCATTAATACATTATTTTGAAGTATTGCGAGTAAATTGCATTATTATAATTTAATTCAAAGGAATTTTGGCAAATCTTGCAATAATAATTTAAATATCAAGGGTTATTATATCATACAAAGTATAATATAATAACCTTTGATATTTAAATTAATATTGCGAGATTTGTTAAAATTCCTTTGAATTAAATTATAGTAATTATATTCATTGTTATTTCAAATACGTGTATTGTTTCTCACTTTTAATTTCTATTTTTTTCCTCTCTCTCTTTTCAGGCTTCGATGCTTGCTCCGTCAGCTGCAGAAAGGCGAAGTATCCGCGCACCTATTACAGCAAAACTTAAATTTTGCTGCTCGCGTTTTAGAATCCATATATTTGGAAGAAGCAGTAAGGTAGGTCATTATACCCTTGTAGAAGTCTATAGGAGCATGATAAATCACAGAAAAAAATATTGCTGAGGAAATAGTTCTTCACTTTTCTGTATGGTAAAAAGTTTTCTCAAGAGTTTAATGTCGTTGTGTGAAATGGGATCTTTGAGTATTACTATCTCTATCGCTTTTCCTTACTGTCTCTATTTTTTTAGTTCTATCACGTCCATTGTCGGGTAGCTTTTTCAATAAAAATGTTTTTTCCTGTGTTAAAAAGTAACCCATTATGGTATGTAAGTGTTAGGTAATAAGTTCAAATTTATTTACCCAGTTCTTGACAATTAGGTCTACGTGAGTGTAAAGAACAAGTTATACTTTTATATAAACTTTGAATGTTTTCCGCAAAATGAACCTTTCCCCTTTTAAAAATCTCAAGCAAATTTTTCAAGTCTTTTAAAATAAAACTACAGTTTACATTTTAGATATGAAAAATAATTTTTTGGTATAGCCCTACCAAGAATAAAAATGATTCAAATAATTTTTCCACTTGTAGAATAAAACATATTTCCATATTGAATGTTTATTATTGCTGATGACAATGCCTAGTTTATAACATTATACTGTACTATTATAAAGGAATTTGAAACCAATTGAAACGTCAATGCAACAATCGCTCGGGGCTCTTCTATAGGAACTTGTACTTTCCAAAAAAAAAAATCTTATATTTTCTTGTAACTTTTGGATTTATAAAATAATACATTATTATTTCTGAAAATTCTCCTCTCTTTTAATTAGGTCAATTACTTTCGATTTTCTCTTCGAACCTGCTGGCAGATATTTTGCTTTCGGGATGTCTATTAATGCTTTGAACGAAATTAATACAGCATTGACGTCGGTCATTATAAGAACGAACTTTTATAGTTTATATATCAGAATGAGTTGATTCAAAGTTGAAGCGATAATCTAGATATTCGCATATAGTGAAAGAAATACTAGAACTTATTTTCAGAAGTGGTAAAAAATACGGTTTTCTTGAAATAGGAAAATGGGTCGAATTTTATATCGAATATTAACACTTGAAATTACAAATTATAAATAGTGATAAAATAATAAATTGGCATCTATAATACGTAATTATAGATTTCATAATCCTTGATGAATCCATTATCAGAAAATTGTAAGAAAATTAAAACTCTATGTCAGTTACATGTATTTATTCTATTGAATATTTATACGTAGATAATAAATCACTTGAATAGTAATTTAAATTGTTGTTAAAGGATGTGAAATACCATCGTTAGTTTTCGTTACAACAATATTATGCCAACGTAATTAAGTTTAAGATATCACTCATACAGGATGGGTCAAAAAACAATCTTCCAATTTTTAAAGGGCAATTTCTCATGATCTACGGAATGTACACTCTTCAAATAAAAACCAGATGAAAGTTCAGTCAATTCCCTATCGACACATGCATAATAACTTGTGATATCTGCAACAATAGCTGCACAACAGGGTTTTTTCCACACCTTACCTAAAAAAGTTGCCAAAAACATTTACAATACAAATTTCCCTTCTTGGTTGTTTTATTATTTTCTTTAGAATTAAATATTTTTACAGAGATATAACATGAAGGATAACAATGAGAATAACCAACATAATTAAACTGTATCTCTCTTGAACATGTGAGGTAACTTATTATTGAGAAAATTACTAGATTACAATAATTATCTCTTTATCCACGCTCAGGCACTTCGTCCAGCTTTAACTTTGATTTGCCTATTTATGGGGCAGTATTTGAGATGTAAATTATTTTTTGTCATAACATGTCAAAAGGATTATAAAGTAAATGAACATTTCATACTGATAGATTTCATAAATATTTTCAAACAATCAAAATCATAGCAATTCACGATATTTTCCATTTGGATACTTTTTTCATGTATGGTTTTGGAAAAAACCTTGTAGCCAATCTGCTATTATAGATATCACGTATTGTCATACGTGAATCCATAGGCAATTGAGTGCACTTTCATTTTGTTTTGATTTCAAATCTCTATCTTCAGTAAATCACGAGAAATTAGCGTTTAAAAATTGGGGGATTGCTTTTTGGTCCACCCTGTTTATAATATTTTTCTTATTCTTAATTTTTCATATGCTTTTACGACAGACAGTACAGTACTTTCTTATTTTATAAGACTTCATTTGCATGTTGTTTTATTACAAATTTGAATATATCATCGATCAACGCGTTTCAATAAGGACTGCAAAAAAACAGTGACTGGCAATCCTTAAATTTAATTACTATCTGGAAAAAAATGAAGAAATTATAGACTAAAATGAAATGCTGTGTTTAAAATTTCTTTCATATTTTCATTTTCCATACTCCAATGCCATCCACCATATAAAATTTAAAACTTTTATATCAAATTCATATTTCTGACAATAGTACCACTTTGTAAGAAACCCACTACTCTACATCAACATGACTACTCTACATCAACATGACTACTCTACATCAACATGACTACTCTACATCAACATGATTTTCACCTATCATCCACTTCATAAATATTGACAATCTCTCAGAATCTTTCACTTCATCTCGTGAAAATACTTGACATTCAAATCCTAAAGTTTCTGCCGCCACATGGCCACAACTTGGCTTAACCTTCACTGTTTAAACGTCACACTTTTTTCCATAAACATGGATAGTTTTGTATGTACATAAAAGTTTTACGAGATACGAGTTTTCTATCTCTTTCGAATATCAACGTCTCAATTTATTCTTCTTTGGAAATATGTATACGATGAAGTAGAAGGGATGCATGATTTATTATTTTGGGATTGTAAGGAATAATATCCAGTTTTGATATGACTGGGAGGGAAAACTTTTTATGGGTGATGTGTATATACAGTGTCATTGCGTAATGTAGTAAACGAAATGTATAGGAACTCGTATCAGTGCGGAAGTGACATGTTCATTACATTGTTACGATATTCTAATCAGCAATAAGTAATCCCTCTATATTTGCATGGATGCTGCAAACGTACATTATTATACATTATACTGTATTTATTTTTGTTTCCCATTATTTCAGTCTTACGTAAAATATATTCCTGTTCATTTCATTCTGTGCAGTCAGAGTCGGATCCATCCTTGGATCGTGAAAGTGTAGTTGGATATCAAAATTCAAAGAAATGTACTAAATATAATTTAATTTGATCATATTTTCCACACCAACTATTTTGAATTATGCAGAGAGAAATTATTTTGACTGAAACATTTCGCAGGCTTAATTTTGTAAAACGAAAAAATGATTCAGACGCATAATACTGTCTATTATTAGTTTATTACCTTATATTATGTGCTGGTAAAAATATTAATCCTAAACTGCTTGCTCGATAAGAGGTTGGCCTATTTTAAGTTAACATTTGAGATGTTACAAGGGTAATGATACAAATACAGTATAACGCCATAATATAGTTTTAAAACAGTTTGCCCAATAAAGTAATGTAAGAATTTACATACAGTATTTTCACACAATATTTCTGTACATTCACACATTTATTCCATCATTCAGTTCCAATATTTGTATACCTTCAGCAAAGAAAAAATATTTTTTGGTGAAATCTAAGAAAGCTTTTCTCATTTTAATATTTTACTTCTTCGTTATCCTTCTGATTCCGATAATGTTCTATCTAATATTAAAGAATGTTGGCCAATGACAATATCTGGATTTCAAAGTATGTTCGCATTTCATTTCAAAATGGAAAAACATGGAATAAATAATAGCATATCTAACATCAGAGATAACGTCTTAAATTCTGATATCCAGATTTTACGAAATTTTATGGAAAAACAGTGTGCACACTGCAAATGGTACAACTTATATTTACAAATATTAAAGTTAGAATAAACTCAATGGTATACTGTAAACCCAACATGACGTTCAGAGAAAAAGAGTAATTCTTCTTGGGATAATGCTCCAGTTCTTATAAACTGAAAACGATGAATGGCTGAATTTGTGCAAAATTAGGACGACTCAGTTAAACAAAAGGCAGTGACTTATATATACAATATAAACTTTGTAATCTGTAAATAAAACTTTTTGTATACGTTCCTCAATGAGAAAATTATGGCCGAATGCTAGAAACAGGAAAAGAAAATGAGTCTGATAGCATTATATTGTTTAGACCTGATAGTAGGTATATTTGCTGAGTGAAGAAAAGTCTTATAGAGCAATGGAGCATGTTCGTTAATGTAGAGAAATATTTTGTTGGGAAGTATACAAATTATTATAGACAAACCGTCGTTTTAACTCTATTCACTTACAACTCTTTAAGACTTTTTAGGCTGATAATTAGCTCTTTAGTAAATATGACTGTCTAAGTCCTTCAGTGATTTAAAAAAAATTAATTATAAATTGACCCAAACCTTTGTGTATAAAGTTATACAGTTTTGATTGGGCTGTTTGGTAGCCTTTCCATGAGACTCTACCATAATATATGACCATCTTCAAAAAGCTAAACGTTTGAGAAGAATTGTTAATGTAATAAAAAAAATCCAATTTCTTTGAAGAACAGTTTTAGTTCCTAAAGAAGACATTTTTTCAAAAACATAAGTAAACACGTATAGTAGGTGCTTTGAATACCATAATGGGTTACTCTTTGTAGCAGTCAAATGTATGTTTGTGTGTGTGAGCGCGTGTGTACATGTACTTCATAACAGGGAAGAAGATTCTGACGCACAGCCTTCAGAACCTGCCAAAACAACAGCAACAACAACCACACCAACACAGTCAAGTGACCCACAGGAACAAGAACTAAAACCACAACCACAACCTTTTAAACAAAGAAGATTGAATACCCCAGTCTGGGCCAGGTCAGCGAGACAACGTCGTGACAGTAAATCTAAAACGTAATATGAAGTTATTTTAAAATTATCATAATCCCAGTTATTATTATATGTAGAGGCTGATATATTAACATTGTACACATAATATGCAGTTTCACCAGTGTTGTGTATTTCCTGTGTCTTATTTTATGCTATTTGTGTTGTGAATGTCTTTTCTTGCTTCATTTACTTTTGTGTTCATCCCACATCTTCTTTCTTTTTTTAATTTTTATTAATTATGTTGTATAGGAAATGTCAGGAAGATGAAGTAATTAAAGGAAGAAAAGCTGGGATTAATTAAACACAAAATCCCTCTTTCGTCTTAGTACCTTCGTCATCCTTCCGGAGTTGAAAAGACTATATATTCTATTATCATGTTTTCTTTGAATAAAGATAATAAGGAATTTCTCTCTGGAAAGAAAACTTTATTATATTCCGACATTCTTTGTTGTAAATACGGCAGGAATGGATTAGAACAATGAACTTACAGTTAAACAAAAGAAATCATTTCCTGTGTTCCTGTAGGAATTGTCTGATTAATGTTTACGTTAAGATTTAATCACATATTGAGGAACAAATACAATGATTTGATACATTTGTGTTTACATCACTGTATTAAAGAGCAATATTATTTACTGTAATGTATTATGTAAATTCTAATATGATGGAGAAGAGATCAGTTAGTAACATCATCATTGCTTTATTTGCTTTCAATTCTGAGCACAATCGAAGACATTTATTGCGCTTAATTTTACTAAATTCAATATTCATTAACTTATTTATGGTGTGCAATTCACAAACTAACAGAATATGGGATTAAAATTGTTCTTTTCATGTCTGATAAACTATGACTATTGGTTAAAAGTAACATGGATTTATACACAGTTTTTATCAGTTTAAAATATTATACTAGTGTGCAGTCTAAATTAAAGAAAATATTGCCTGTGGTAGGGTTGCTTGAAGATTATAAAAAGAAAAAAAGACTTAAAATTTTATCATAAAATTAACAGTTTACTTTTCCATATTCAGAAAATGTTATTGATTCCTATTAGCTTCAAGATGCAACCCAATAACTCACTCACGTACCTGTGCACAATCGTTCTTACCTCCATTGGAATAATTTAAGAAATAAATAAAAGATGAATGGCACAAGGACAGTTATATCCCAGCTGAGATGTTAGCGGCTTCATAACACTAAAACCACAATTTAGTCATTTTCAACTTTAACTCCATCTACCTATCTTTCACCTATGTCTTTCCCTATGCCATTAATAATAACTACATTTTGTAATAAGCTCTACCACTGAAATAATTAAACATTACATCACAAAAGCAGCATTTGCGAAACTTTCTACACAAAATCTAATCTGCTTACTTAACCTCTCGAGCTTATTGTAAGTAAAGCTTTCATGTGGTAGAATTTAATGAAATGCACAAATACTACTACATAAACTGATGGGTTTGCACTAAAGTATATGTTTACAACCTAAACTTTTCTGTATTTTACTTTGACTGTGACCAGTAGGAACCACTGCTGGTACCACCTCATATTGTAGTTTGCTGACCTTTATTTTAAACCTCCATTTTGTTTCCTGTAGAGTAAGCTTTAGTATTTTTTAATTTCATTTTTTATGTAGAGTAGAAACCTTTGTACAATGTACTTTTAAATACATCTTCATGTAATTCTAATCCTTCGTTGTCTTGTTTCTTTTCTTTAACGTAGACGGACAACTGAAGATAATGACGAGCTTTCTGAAGTTAATCCTGATGCTGTACCACAAGAAGTTCGTGAATGGTTAGCTTCAACTTTTACTCGACAGACGGCAGCAGTGTGGAGGCGTGGTGATGAAAAACCAAGGTAAATGAAAACAATAGTAGTAGTGATACTATCAAAATGTGCATAGGGAATCTACTCATAATATCACATTATCTTTAATCACAGCCTTTTTTGTGTTCAAAAATCAGTTATATAATAAAAAAAATAATGCATAAGGTAAAGGGTAGATTGTTACAGTAACTGTAGTGGACGTTAATAAAACAAGTAATAAAAACAAGTCACCAAAATATATTAAAATATATCATCCTGGTGCGGGAATAAAATTCAATCAACATAGGGATGCCATTAATGACGAATTATAGAAAAACGTATATTTAATATAGTTCTGAAGACGTTTCTAAACGTTTTATCTTAAAATACATAGAAATAAAATTTATTAGATAATAGCGTAAGTTTTCAAAATAATCGTGATATGACCAACGTTGATGAATATTCTTCTTTTTTCTTTTTCTTTTGCTACTTTATATACTATCAATCTGCTGTCATTCCAAATGACGATAACCTAACTATTTCAGCCTCAGTGGAATAAAACGGTAAGTATTTGTGGCAATGGTGTTAGTTAGCATTAAATGTGATTCAATTATTTGAGAAACAGAATAATAATAATATAAATTAAAGTCAGAAAGCAAGTTTTTCTGTTTGTACCTCAAAAGTGCTAATGGTACTGAGATTGGTCTATGTAATGAAAAGACAGTAATTCAGATTTTGACCTCTGCATTGAATCCATCAGAAACTGAAAGTTCCTAGTTCTGTCAGTTATTGAGTAGTTCTGTCAGTTATTGAGTTTAAAATAGTTAGTGCACTGTTTGTGAGAACACCAGGAAACAATCTTTCGGAATCTCTCTTTTAGGAAATTCTTTCGTAGTTGCTTTGGGTTCTGGCCCTAGATCAAGCTCTTCTGTAGTGAAATGAAATTATTTTTTGTTGATCTGTCGTCCAGGCAGTAAAACGGGTTGATAATAATAATTATAGTGTAAATAATGGGGATACAAAGTTCTACAAATCACAGAAGACAAGATATTAAAGTTTTTAGAGAAGTACCTAATTATATTGGCTAGATTAGGAAACCAGTGAACTGTGACTTGATTAATGGTCCAATGTATATACGAAGTCACCATATGAATTTATTGTCTAATGTGAATGATAATATAATATATTTCTTGCTTATGAATGCAAACACCAAAACATTTGCAGTACTGTGTAATAATTAAATAGAGAAATTAATTTTCTGACTTACCCTTTAATGATAAACATCTCCATGTTTCAACCAAAAAAATACCTACTGCAAGCAATGAATGACAACATGACTCAAAGTTATTGAAACACCCCGTTTCATCAATCTTGAGATCTGTCATTTTATCCAAATTCCTTTCCAGTATAAAGTTTCATTTTGTTATTCTTCCTCTCAATCTAACTTCTTGTAGCATTTTTCTTCAGAACAATTCTATTTTTATCAACAATTCTCAATTTCTTCTATCCATGGCTGTGTTATTAGTTGGAGGAGAGGCGAACAATAAGTCTTAGCTTGCAAAAGATTGCAATTACTTTTCTTTTTCACGTGTTTCTCTCTAGTCTTGTGAAAACAACCGAGTAAAGAGAATTGAAATAACAGAAAAACACAAGCGAGGATTTGGTGTTATATAAGGTCAATGACATACGTTCTCGAATACATTGTTTTTAATTGTAAAGTTGTATTCTAAACGGAATGATTAGTCTATTGTATTATTTATGTGAAGTAATTAGTCTCAGATAGAAAAAAAAGAAAATAGAGAGAAAATTACGTGTATTTTAATATTAGAGTTGTTTTTACATCGTATATTCAAGTAGTATTATTTGATGATTAAAAAAATTATTAAAACGTAAAAGTAGATTGTTAATTTTAGGAAAATGTTTACTTTGCCACTCCGAAGCTGTAAAATTTTATTTCTTTTGTCACAAGACTTTTTCATTGTCGATATAGTAATAAACGTAAATATACACAAGTACAGTATGCAGTGTAATGATCATTCTGCTGGAATATTTTGAATTACTTATTTTTTTATGCTTTGTAAGGCAGTTCATTTAAGACATTCTCTTAAAACAAATGTTTTTTTTATCACAGTGCGATCATAAAATTATTTCATTGCTTTTTGAAATATCGAACAGTATAACTATGAATGAGAACCAATTAGCCGATTTAATCACTTTTTACTTATACTTTTAAAAAAGCTATACGTAATTCAATATTTTTTATCCTTTATTTTTCAGATTTCGATCTGTTGCCCATGCAATTCGAGCTGGTATTTTTGTCGATCGTATGTACCGTCGATTATCGTCGTCGAATCTTCTACAATTTCCTGCAGAAGTAGTAAAAGTCCTAAAGGTAAGAAACTAAAAAAAAAACATTATAATCACTTTGTGCTACAACATAATTAACTCATTCTAAATATATACGTATATTTCTACTAAATATTTTTTTGTTGTTTCAGAACTTAGACGATTGGTGTTTCGATGTGTTTCTTCTTCATCAAGCTTCAAATGGTTCTCCAATGAAATATTTAGGATACGATTTACTTAATAGATATGGACTCATACACAAATTTAAGGTATATCTGCCGAATTATTATTACTATAATACGTATTCTGTTATTGTTCTATCCACGAAAAGACGCTCATTTGTTAACATTTCGTAGCAAGAAAATAAAGTAAGTAATTTTCGCCATTAATAATAATAATAAATTCCTTTACTTCATAGATATATGCGGCATTAGGGCCTAAACAGTGGTTAATTATTTATAAGAATGTTGACCGTAATAAACAGTAAACAAAACTAAAATAATACTACAGGGTGTCCCAGAATGTTGTTAACACTTTTCTCTAAAATCGATATAACTCAGTAATGGTGCATTCTAAGTGAAA
>JAQIWE010002668.1:0-12846 GCA_034698565.1 Campodea plusiochaeta | reverse complement strand
CTGCAAAACATTTCTTTTATAGTCTTCAATAAATACAGATAGTAAGACAAAAAAAATCTGAGTTGTCATATTTAATGACATCCCGCTTCCCTTCATTCACACGTACAAAATGTAGCAAGCCGAGTATAGTCGTTGAAAATACTTTTTTTTTCTATGTTTAAACAACGAGTCTATCATTTTTATCCTGTTTGGAAAGCCAAACACATAACAAAAAACTTGTGCTACTTGTGATGAATTATACAAGAGTGAACAAGAATAGGTTTTGTATACATGCGACAGTCATGCAGCTCAAATCTGAAATGAGGACTCCGCATTTAATACTACAAAAGCAACTGTTTGGGATATAAAACACAGTAGGATTACGAAAGATAGTTTGCGTTTACATGGAAGTTGATTTTAAAATTGAATTTCTAGGAATATTGATAACATCAAAAGAATGCTATTATATCTGTAGAAGGGAGCTAATTTGATTGCGGGATTACAAATTGAATAAAACTTTAATTAGGGAAATTGATACAACCTTTCTTTATTTTAACGTTATCTATGTTTTCAAGTATTTCTCAATATTCTATGTAACCTACACGAAAAGTCTGTTGTACGCGAGTTTATGATAATATGGTTAGTTACACTGGATTCAAACAGAGTCTCTGACAAAGGGCAAATAGCAAACGTCTTATACTACAGTATCGCTCCCTCCATATCCTACAAAAATGTGAAACACGAAACTACTTAACATTCGCTTCAATCTCTGTTTCTCCTTTTTCGCAGTATCAAAACTATTAAAACTACCATTTTCAAGAGACAATAGTCACTTAATGTTCTGGTAATCCACCAATTATTATAGATACACATTAGAATTTAATGGACTAAAACCTTCACCATCTATTCAATGGAGGAAAACCCTTTCCTTGATTTTATATCAGAGAAAAAAGGAGCAAAGTATAAAAAAACATATGCAAAAAGCTTAGTATTAACCACTATAGCACAAAGCTTTCCCATCTAGTTGGAATTTTCATTTTCCTCTTTGCCGAATTCCACAGATGTGACAATTCCCAAAGCTTCTATCTACTCTACTTCTGACACAAAAGTTACACAACTGAAATAAAAAAGGGATTCAGGGAGTTTTCAGGTCCAGTTCTGTATATACAGCATTATATCCCTACCCTTTCTCTCTACATCGTTCACATTAAAAAAAACTATGAATTTAAAAGTACTATATAAAGTTGCAAAGATAAATATTTAGGGAACAATTCTTTTCAACCGAGTTCTAAAAGTTTAAATAATTAGTCCGTTTATATTCCGTAGGGATTTATTTTCACAACTTTTCTCAGTAATCATATACACTTCATTCTGTTATTTTTAAACTTTGGTGAATTGTTTTTCACCATATTAACAGATTGCTGTAAATGAAATTGGAGAGAGATAAAATTCTACTACAGTTTTTGTATAGATGGGGAAAAAGTTTAAAGAATTATCTGATGGTTAATTCTATATAACGGATTTTCCATTAAAATATTATAGATCTAGTGGGAATAAATAATACACAGATAAAAAGTTAAAGGATTTTCCACTCATATGATGCTTGAACGTTTGTTTTATTCGAAACAAGAGAACAAGAGATTTTTAACTATTCTGCTTCAAAGAGTTGCCTCTATGGTTTAAAATATAATATTCATACCTGTATATGATAACTTTGATTCCGCATACATGAATTAAAAATACTCATAGTAATCTCTTGAATTAAGTTTAACAAAGTAATGTATGCGAATAGTCGCTATTATTTACACAAAACGTTGGCTTATAAAAATATAACTTTTACAAACTTTACATCTTTATTTGTGTGATATTATACATTATTCCATACCGAAAGGTGCATCTAATACAAACATTTATATTCACATATCTTTAGTTTTAATTTTTTTTTTTTTTTTTTTTTCAATTTTTGTAACGCCGTTGGATATTAGACTTGAAAATTCACTACAGAAAGCTACCCTTTTACATCAAAGCAAAGTATATAATAGGTTTAGTATGCCGTTGAGGGTGAATTGTAAAAAGTAAAACACACAAGGTGTCTTTCTGAAGAAAGTACTGATATAAATTCCTCAAAAATTTCAGTAGTAAATGTCAATGTAAAAAAAAATAAAAAATAAAAAGAATAATGAATTACAGTTAAAATTAAAAAAACAAAAAAAAAGCATTTAACAAAAACATATCGTCATATATGCATCTTAAAATTCTGAAAACGTATCAAAAATATATACTTGTTATTCCAATTTGTTAAACAAAGTGATAAAGAAAAACTCCCTGTAAACATCTACTTTAGTGTAACTTTCGCACCTTCTTCATCAACCTGTATATAAGAGTGAATAACAGTGTATACATAATTAAACACTTTTATTCATAAGGAAGGATGGTTATTAATGAGGTCCTGCAATACGATATTGCTACTAACAACAGAAAGATGAAAGGAAAATTTTCCTCTTGCATGTGAAATGAAAATGAAAGGAAACTTTTGAGCGATGGAATGTAGATTGTATTGAGTGCCTGCAACTTTCTCTCTTATGTATAATAAGGTAACCACAAATAACTATGAATGGTATTTTCACTAGAAATTGTTGTAATATGGTAGCAAATAAGGGTTATTCTACAATCTCACATTATTTTCTGAATTTTTCACAAATTCATTATTATTTACATTTCAGTTCCTTCATATCTTGATTAAATGGTTTCAAAATTCATCCCATAAATTTGTACTATGAGTGAACGGAAAAGTTCAAAATGTCAAAAAAGTCGTTGAATATTTATTTAAAAAGAAATGTGAAAAATATTATTTGTGAATTCGGTTGCGAAATAGTTACCAAACTAATTTTTTACCAGTACTTTTTATCACGAGATTTTATTAGTTTGGTTAGGGTATTAGTTTCATACATTTGAGCACACTAAAAGTTATTGGGTTTTATATTAAACCTATCTTTTGGGTTTCTAGGGAGTCCATTATACCTTTGTCACTAATGAATTTTCCTCTGCATTATTCTGCGATAATAATTACCTACCAATGACCACATAAAGTGTCAGGCTGGAATTTTGCCATTCAACGATAAAGGAAGGAATATAATGTACAGGCAATGGGCGATTTTACTCTAGTTAAGGTCTCGAGGTACGGACAGTTCAGGATTTTTTATGTCACAAAGTAATTTGCTAAATTACAATTTACATACTGTACTAGACTACTAGCGCCTCAAGGTTCTACGAGGGTATTGGGTTCTTAGAAATTTCACAACTAATCAGTCCTTAAACGTGTAGTTTTTTTTTTCAGCGGGATATCCCGTTTTCCCATATGCATTTCTCGTTTCACTTTCTTTGTTCTCTATTCTACTCGATTTCTCAAGGGACTTTTAATCTGTGTTGGAGAACGGGACCTCCTGTCTGCTGGAAAATAATGGAACTTTAAAAAATAAAAAGAATTGAAATTGTAATCAGTATTATTGTACTTAACTACTTAAATACATTGTCATAATGTCTGAGTCGACTGTAATTACATTTTCCAAAATAGCAATACTAATGATAGTTCGAATAAATATGAAGTTATTTTCTTCTTAAAACTATTTGATTTAAAATTACCATACTTTAACATCACAGTCCACGTTAAAAACACTATAGAATAGCACTGCAGTAAATCTACAAATTTTGAGCAAAGTGCATATAAGATGAAACGCATAGAGAACTAACCCTTCCGTTCTCTCTGTTAAAGCTGGTGGTGTTAGTACAGGGGTATCTGCAGTATAGAGGGTTTGTGTGAAGGTGAAAGTGTTTGAACAGGTGCAAAACTTACACTTTACTTTAGCTACACAGATCTAAATCTTCCTAACAACTTCAACAAGATATAGCACAGATTATATACAAGATTTAAGAACATGTAGTATAGAGGGGCACCAACAAATTGCTTTAACGACTGCTACTTACAACTGTGATTTACAAATCGAAAAAGAAATTTAAAACTTTTATTTATAGGAAAGTTTAAGTTTCAACTTTTTTTTTCTTTCTAGATGCCTGGTACCGTGAGTGATAATCTTTTTTTTTTCTGCGGAGAACTTTTCTGAAACCATTATAATAATAATAAACATAATTAAAATAAATAAATAGAATATTCTGAAAATTAGGAATTCCTTGCATTTATTACCTAATTTTAACTGATATTATTTTTATAGCATTTCCAACGTTATTGATATGTGAGCTCACAATATTCTATGTTTAAAGACCTATAATTCTTTGAACTAATTTTTTGCTCTTTATACAATACAATGGAAATTCATCAAACTAGCCAATCTATGTGTCCACACGTGAAGTAAATATTTATGTATATTTCGATTTAACACGCACCCTTGAATTTTTAATAATAATATTAAATCATTTTCTTGGTCTTTTCAAAAAGCGAGAATAAATCATTAGGCCTACTTGAACATATTTTCCGTAATTCTCATTTTACATCACACAACCTCTCTCTTAGCATCCTACAATTTTTGTTTAAGCTCCAAAATCCTAAATTTCATACAACAAACGTCCCTGTGTACGTAAAGGCATCTCACTTTCTTGTGCAGTCTTGTTCATCAGCATTACAGTAGAGTCTAGAAGATGCCATAAAACTTGAGCTTTCAGAAGCATATTTAAGGCGTGTCTCTGAAACGAATTTTCATTAAAGCTTTTCTCCCTTTCTCTCTTTGCAGTTGTAGAAGATGGAGAGACTACAACTTCTATATTTACGCCCCATCCACAAATCCTTGTTAAAGACGGAAAGGAATTTCAACCTATACCACACTCATGCACTTTTCAACAAACTTACACTTCGCAAGTATTTAAAACTTAAAATATGGATCAAGTACTTATTTTTGATGGCGATACTTTTCTACAAGTTGTGTGGGAAAAAGTGAGAGTGGTGCAGTGCAATCATTCCACGTGCCTGATAAAATTAAGTTTGTTGTTCACTAAAAACTTTGCAAGGAAGTGTAAATAGAAACTGTAATACACTTTGTGTCAGTATCATTGTATACAATATTAATTGCATTCATTGTCGCTTTTTAGAATTTATGATTTCCAAATGTAAATTACTGTCAAAAACTCTGAAAAGTTTCTTCGTAGGAACTATAATTTTCATTATAGTACCTATTGATAACTGACTTAGAAACCGAATTAATTATTTTTTTACGAATGTTTTTATTATTCGTACTTGATATTACTAAATGGCACTTAAATATTATCATACGGTTGTAATGTGTTTCGATGCAAATAACAATGTATACGATTTCCACAATAAAGGCTGAATTGGAAAATCTTGACTAACTTCTATATTATTATGAAATTAATAAATCAAATATCCACAAATACAACGATAACAACATAATTTTTCCCATCCAGAAAAGCAAACATAAACACGGGGCGAGTTGCATTAACTGATTAAAACAAGGAGCTCTCGGCAATAGCCACGCAAAATCGTAAAGTTTCGTATAATGCTCAGAGATCTATTCTAAATTTCCCTTTCAACTAGCACTAACTTACGACACCGATAGTTCATGAGAATGTAACATAAGATGAAGAGCTCTTGGCGACATTACACTGAAAGATATTTATAATCTGTGTCCACGAAGAGGAAATTTTAGTGTTGCACATCCATTAACGTACTCCTTACATTCTGTTTTTGCTCCATTCCTCTCTACTAGACACCAAGATAATTATGGGTAGTGCCCAACAGAGCTGTTTACTTCAAGAACGTAACGTATAAAGTGTCCGCAAAAGCGTCAAGGGACAAGAAATGGAAATTACATTCCACGGAAGCTTCAAAATTAAGCTAATAACTTTATGATATTATAAAATGAGACTAAAATGGGTTTCTGGAGAAATCTCTTGCTTTACTCAAGATTTCAATAAAGCTAGAAAAGACACTGGAAAAAGAAGTATCACCCAACTTATCCCTTGTTTATCGAGATGTCGTATTGAAATGTGACAATTATTTTTGTATTGGCTATACATTTTCTTCGTGATAGCCGTTGCTATGCAAAATATTTCATATTTCTACGATTGTGGGCATGAAGTGATGAAATAAAGTGAGTAGAACAGAAAATAATTACTTTTGGTGTAGCTTCATGAACAACTATGATGCATTACTATTTGGATGTCTGTCAACATTAGTAAATATTGTAGAAAAATAATGAACAATTAAAAAAAGCATATATGATTGAGAAATGATATTAGTCAATATGTTTTATTTTAAGAGTAACTGTAAGAAACGTTGGCGAATCTTCTGTAATATAAGTATCAAAGGGAAAGCAATTATTTCTGTTTTATTCATGTTACAGTTGTACAAATTCCTACACGATGTAAATTCCCTTTTAGAGTACATTATAAGAACTGTGGTATGAGCTGGAAGTACAAAGAAATCAAAGACTACAACAAAATCTCTCTTTTCTAAAGCGGACGTTTATAAATTACTGCTGAGCTAGTTCCTGCATAAAGAGAGTGAGATTTGTTTGTACTTTTTAATAACTTTCATGAAAACGGTGGATTAGAAAGTAGTGCAATCAAGTCTAACAACAACATTCTAAATGAAGTAAGAGTCCTTTCCTGTAATTATCAAATGAAAAACAAAGCTCACCAAGACCACAAAGAGTTTAACTCTTTTATAAAATAAAGCGTGGCCGTTAAAAATACATCTAATTTATTTTACTTCAAACACTGTAAAACATTTTCAATTTTTATATTTTAAAAAAATTGTTCCCTGTGAAGTTACTTTGCTTTGAAGAACAATTATGTTTTTCGTTTTAAACCTTTTTGTTCATTTTGAAACAACTTTTTGCATTCAAACATCAAACTACATGTTCATGCAATCAAAGATTACACGAAAACAACTCGAGGCGAACAATTAATTAAAGCTTATCAATAATATATAGAAATTATTGTTGGCACTGATGTCAAAACTAATTTTAATTTAATTATATTTCACCTCAAGCTTTTCATACTGCAGCAAATGTTGATTGTATTCTATTCGAATAATGTCAACAATGTTCAACAGCAGATAGTAATTACATTCCAAAATCATTTAAAACGTCAGTGAACAAACCAATCAAAGTTTTCTACCAACTTCTCACATTACCTGTACAAAGTTGAAGTAAAAAGATAAATAATCAAATCGGGAAGTGGAGAAACAGCTGCACCTATTTGACAAGTACCACTAACTATTGTTAATAAGTGAATTCCTTGGTGTATTTTGTTAGCAGAATGGAAGTTACGACGAACGTTTTGAAGATTTGTGCTGTAGATATTGGAGAAAATGAATTCATTCCTTGCGTGCAAGTCGGAAATTGCCGTTCCTTTCAACGTGTTGCCTTCCGTTTCGAATTCCGTGTCCATGTTAGTGTTTATTGAGTGAATAAAAATTGTATTTGGGTACATCCAGTACAGGTTTTAGTCGTTTATTTCAAAAAGATAAAAACAATTTTTACTGAAATAATATGAATGGCAAATAACAGATTGTAACTACACGATAAAGATTAATAGTTCACTATTCCAGCATGGATGTATTTTCAAACACTTTTTGCATCAACAAAAGTGCGGCCATTAGATAAAAATCGAAGTAAGAGTTTCTTTCTCATTTAAGAATTTTCATCCCTCAATTGCAAAGGCGAATACATGCCTGAGGGTTTTTGATTATTACACATCAGTTCTGACCTAATCTCAACTATAAAAAACTGACCTTACTTTATCTGAGATGGCCAAAGAACAAATGTATCTGAAAATTTTTTTTACCCAATTGTCTGCTTGTATCTCTTCGATTCCATATTTTATATTCCCGTCAGCTGAGAAACAAAAAAAGCATAAAAAATGACTTTCACCTAATAGCAGAGCCTTTAATAATTCACCTCTCCGATATATAGTAAGCAAAACAAAAGGGAGTCCTTATTATCCCTCATTCGACGGTCTCATTTACACTACCAAGGTAGCACATGCAAGTAAAAAGCAAAACAAAAGACACTAAAATCGATATCCAATTTCGTGTGTACATTTTCTTTATTTCTTTCTTTCTCTAGATCTATACCGTGTCTATTTCTGTCAGTAGGAGAGAAAAAAAAGGTAAAGGAGTTAAATCTGTGAGCATGGGTCTGGCATTCCAGTTATGTAAGGAAAAGACCTTTGAAATTTCTTCCCTAGCCAAAGTCGCCATAAAATTGCTTGGAGTTTTGATGATATATAAAGAAGGTTGAAGGTTTAAGACGTTTCCTTTCTTTGGTAGGATGAGGACTGGAAGGTTAAAAAGAAGGCTTAGAGAGTTTCATTCCAACGCAATGGTAAAGCTGCTTGTTACTTAGATCAAGTACAAACTTATTTCGTACGTAGAAACACTTTGTATTCACTAGTAGAAATGAAAAGAAATAGAAATAGATCCAAATGTAATGATCAATTTGTTGACTGAAATTACAAACGTTACAAAATTTTATCGAAGTGTAGTTTACAGTTTTGATTTTACAACTTTGGGTCCATTGTCAGTAACGAACGGCAGGTGTTTTTAATTATTGATAATGAAATATTCCCAACTAAGTTAGGGGAAAAGTATTTTCTCAAGAACAGAAACAGGAAAACTCCAAATACTCCACAACGTCTATGAGTCATAAATATAGGAATAACTAAACTCTATTAGAAATCTTTAACCAAACAGTACTATTTGAAAAATAATGCATTAACTTTTGAGAATTTGATAGTCTAACATACACACGCTGATAAACGCGTTTTACATTGACGTGTTTTACTACCACTTCTCAAAAATACACCCACTAGTATTGTTATTGAAATTGCTATAGGGACAACAAGGATGAATTTTTCAGATAACTCGTACAAGTCAATAAATTTACCTCTTCTTTCATAACCTGATATAACGTAAAGCGAATGCCAATATAGTGCAATAAACTTATCATGCCTGAAAGGAATTCGAAAAGCGTTGACAATTATGCATGAATCTTCCATCATCTATTTTTAGTGCGGTCGTGAAGAATATTCCTAAGGGACTTGGTATCAAAAAGACTAAAAACATGCGTTATTCAAAATGCGTGTTCCTTACAACCATTATACAACGGTGCTATCTCCTTTGTGCATACTACAAGAAAAGGGACAAAAATTTCTCTGTTAAGTTCTATATGGTATACTCTAAAGTACAGAAAAGAATTCTTCCTGCAAAGAGCTGAGAAAAGAAAACAAGCCTTCAAAACATTCTTCAAATACGTAAACTTACTTCACTGAATTTGTTAGAAATGCCTCTGGTAATAAGGATTTAAAATAATTTCGTCCGTATAGTTTTGAAGTATTGTTGTAATAATACAAAACATGAAGCTTTCAAACTAAATGATAATTATTCTTTATGAGGAGTGAAGAAGTGTAAACAAGAAAATTATTGTTTTTGTATGATGATTAGAAAAGTTGTCAAGTTCGTTTCTAGCGGCATTCTATATTTTTATAAAGTACTTTTTTTTTATCAAACGCCAGTTTTATATATTAAAAAAACTTCCAAACATTGCTAATAAGTACTACATTATAAAAATTTAAAACCGAATTCATTTTAGTGGTATTCTATTCAGCGCTGAAAACTGCATTTATAACAAAATGAAAGGCATACTATCTGCACACAATACACGAATTACACATATTTAAAATTTCCAATATTACTGTAAAATGTCATAAATAAGTTAATTAAAACAAATTACATGTACCATTACTAATAAACATATGTTCCAGCCAACTGTTGTACAATTAAGCCACACTGACCACACTATACCCAATCGGAATTCAAACAACATCCATTACAATAATAGGTTATAATAAATTTATAGTAGAGAACAAGGCAGCGCAGATTTCCCTGTAGAATTGTGAGTCTCTAAGTGCTGCTGGAATGTGAAGACGATGTACATTTCCTTTTTTTCTTTCTCTTTCTCAATACGAAAAATGCCACATTTCCTTATTTTATAGAAAAGAAAGTACACAAGTATAAGAGAGAAAGAAAAGACACACACACATACATGGGGAATAAATGTGACGAAACTTCCTAGTGTTATAGGTGAAGGTTTACTTGTCTCCTCGTTTAGGTTGAAGGACTATAGGTAAATAGTATTGTTATTGAATCTTCCTTGTTTGAGTACGGTCGTAAATATTATAGCAGATTGTTGAATTATTTTCGTGGAAAATCTAAAAGTTGAATTGGAGTATACATTTTGGCTGCTTATGTTTCAATAATAAAAGTTTACGTAAAACCATAATTGTTATAGACCTGATAATAATAACAAAGAAATTACTATGTCAGGAAAAAATATTGGAAAATCGTCTGAAAAACGACTGGAGTAAAATACAAGAGCAATTCACCTACAAATAATTATTAAATAACTTTAACGTGTAGTGTGGCTTTTTCAGTAAGTGTTGAACATATTTTAGAAAAATCTCCTTCAGAAATTAAGCATTGAATGCCTCTTTCGGTATCTCAAAATATTTAGAATACCAAGTGTACTACGTACGCAATCAATCAAACTGAAAACAAAAAAGCAATCCATTCTTTTTTTACTATTTCATTGACTCCCTACCTTGTTGCAAAATACGCGTAGTAAACCCATCACCACACGCATTCTACTATCAATATTCTTTCTTTTCTTTCCAATAGCAAAAGCAGCCACATTTGGGATCTGTTTGATTTATTGTGTAATACAACACAAATCTCAGGAGCAAGTAGCAAAGAAAAGAGAGAAAAAGGAATACTTTAAACAAGGATGAGAAATGCAGCTTGGATAACATAGAGGAATCACTTCGATACAAGCTAAAACCACCGCATTTTACTACCTTTCTCCCAGACATGCCTGCATTATTTTTTCTTCTACTGCATTTGACTGTATTTCACCATGGCTTACCTGCAATGAAGAAAAGAGCATATTTAGAAATGGATTCCAGAGATATTTTATGGTTAGGAAATATATAGTATTATGATCATAGCTATAACAATCCGATAAAATAAGATTATTGCATACATATATAAAATCTGAAGAATACTATAGCCTAAATAAAACAATTTTGAAAGTGTTCATATATAAATATTATTCTAGTAGAGTTCTGTATGCTCGTATAGTGTTATTACAATTCAACCTAATTTTCCAACATGATATCAGAAACATTTCTAATTGAACAGAATGGCAATTCTATAATAGCAGAAAATTCACTACATAAATAATTCAAAATACATCAATAATAGTAAAATATGGATTATTGCTTTTTAAAATGATACACGATACGTACAAGTCCTGCATACAGAAATATATTTTGAGATGGTAGAGTTGGGAGGTTTGCTAAAAATATTTATTCATTTTGTAACTTATCTCCACTGGATTATAACATTTTAAAATACAAATCAAAACTTTCCTAATGTTTTGCTATTTAGGATACATTTTAGAAAAAAAAACCTGTGATAATTACATAACAGTCGTTAACAGGAATTTAGGATTTTGTAATCCCAAAATTCCTACTAAGGCGTTCCAACTTTATCCATCTTTTGGGAACGATGAGAAGGGCTTATCTGTATTCAAAATTTCTTTGATACCGAATGAATACCTTCCATGTTCTTTTGTAGAATAAGTGTACGTTTCCTATTCATGGGAAGAATGTGTCTGTTTCATCACCTCATTAGTAGCAATAGAGGTATAGTTCCAAATGTCGGGGCACCACAGTCTTATGCACACATGTAGAATTCTGTGTCGAAACTTCAACTTTTTATACCCGAGTCCCAAAGCTTATCAAAATTCCCGCACATCGCATGAATAATTCATTTATCGTTTTGTATAACCAGAAGAACTTTTCTTTTTCTTTCTTTTTGCAAGTCTACCCCTCCCCCTTCTCATCACTTCTTACAGAAAAGAAATTCAAACGACAAATTGTTTTATATCGTATCTTTTTACGCTCAACGTTTCCTAGGCTATATAGTCTTCACAACCCAAGCTACTTACATTATGCATCAGCATGATCGCCATTAAGTAGTATTAAGAGAATGGTCGCTAAAAATTATTCACAACTTACTCCTAAAGCTCTCATTAATTTACTTTTAGCGCAAAGTAAATATAAATATACTCTAGTGTATATATTTAATTAAAACAGTATTCCATTATCGCTATATTGCTTTATACGTTTGGTTTATTTCATGATTGTGTCATCTCCTCTGAAAATTTCATTAATTTCATTTGAATGTAACTACAGGTACGTAAAATGTCAGATAAAACACATTTCAATGCAAGTCTGTAACATAATTACACATTATTTTTGTGATCTTGTATTAATATATAATTCAAAATGTTTAATACATAAACACTGTTTATAAATAATAAATTCGTGTTAAATAAATGTTTACTACATTTAAAAATATATGTATATATATTCAGTATCACTCAAAATAAGTAGCGTATAATGTTTGATAAATCACAAATATTGCAGTTATAAACAACCACGGACGCCTACAGTCTATGCAACCATAAACCACAATAGAGACACTATGGTTGCATATCATACAAGTAACTTCAAAGCTGAAGGGGAAGTACAGAAAAAAGAAAGGGGGAAAAGGAAAACGAAACAATGCCGTGTAGAAATTGAGTGTCATTTTATCCTTGTACAAAAAGAAAGGTTCTTCCTAAAAAGAAGAAGAAAAAAGGATTTATGAAGGCCCATTGGAAGACTCCCCCTCCGCGATTGAGCTGCCGTGCTCTGCAACTTCTATAGCTCATACCCAAAGAAAAAGAGACCCATATTTTTCCACCCGATGTGGTTTCCGTCGAAGGAATAGAT
>JAQIWE010002667.1:0-12847 GCA_034698565.1 Campodea plusiochaeta | reverse complement strand
CCAGTTCATTTCAACCATGGGTAAGGAAGGATATGCTCTTCTACTGGACTGCCAATCACAACAAGGAACACTAATTCCACTCACAGACCCCCAAGTGGTAGTTCTTGTAACTAATTCTAACGTCCGTCATGAGTTAACTGGAAGTGAATATCCTGAGAGAAGGCAACAATGTGAAACTGCTGCTAAGGCTTTGGGAAAGAGGAGTCTTAGAGAAGCAACAGAAGCAGAATTAAATGGTGAGTGGACAAATAATGTAACCTGAAGTAAACTATAGTTAATTCCACTTTCGATGTGTGGGGTCCAATTCACTTTAGTTAACTATCCCCAAGATTAACGAATTGATGAAATGGGCTAACAACAATAAGTTCAATTTACAGCATTGTTCTCATTTATATTAAACTATTTTGATTACCAAATATAACTAACAACGTAAGTCTAACGTAATACCCAACAACAAAATGAAAATTTTCATATTTTAAATCCAAATGGGGAATATATCAAAACTCCTAAAATCAATGACTCAAGAGATTCTAGCTCCACAATTAAAAGAATTTAAATACCTGTACAGATAACTATGCATTTGAGATAGTGTAGCATACAGCGCTTATTATTTTGTGAGGACATATTCTGACGAGGAGTGATTATAATTCTGTGCTGCCTATTAGCTAAACATTCTTCTGTTTGTAATTTTTGCAGCCTCCCAATCTTCCATGGATGCGTTAGTTTTCCGAAGAGCACGTCATGTGATTGGTGAAATTAAACGAACTCAACAAGCTGCTCAAGTTCTACAGACTGGAGATTATACACTCTTTGGGAAATTAATGGTGGAAAGTCACAATTCACTCAGGTAATTGCTTCAAAAGTTATTTTGTAATTTAGCACCTTGTATATATTTATAAAAGTATTAAAAATAATATTCAATGTAAACAAGGCAACAGAAAAAGGCCTACATGAAAGTGTATATCCAGGCCACATTCAATGGGTCTTCATTGAGCAGTCACAAATTTTTGACCAAGCATAAAAATTAAAAGTCAACCTGCAAAGTTCTGCCAGAGCACTAAATTATAAACATTCTAATTTCGTAACAAAATTTGCTAATAGTTCCTACAGTTTCAATGATCCAATATTTTGTTTAGTTTCAGCGATTATTTAAAACTTTCTTACAACACTCCAGGATTAGAATTATGAAGAAATGGCTGTTACTGTTTTCTGATTGCTGAGAGTGACTTTTTCTATTCTTGTTTAATACATTATTAAATTTTGAACTCCATTCACTGGCACCTGTCTTTTATACTCTTATTATTTCTTAAGAGCTAATAATCATTTTTCTTGTTATAGGGATGATTTTGAAGTATCGTGCCCAGAACTCGATCAACTTGTAAAGTTGGCAACAGAGGTAAGCACATTTAGCTTATAAATATGGTACACTATAAGATATGTTTAACAGTTGTACTTCTATGAAAATTGGGTTAGTATAATTCAGTTCAATGGATATAATATTTAAACTGATAAAATTTTTAGTATTTTAGACAAAATTGTTTTCAAGCAAGGCCTATTCTACCTTTCCTAATACCCTATGACTGCTATGAGTAAGCTCATTGATTAGGCATAGGTCTAACAATGAAAGAAATAATGGGAAGTATGGTACAGTGTTTGTTGTTTTTAAATGTAAACGATTTCTCAGTTTTCTGTTCCTTACTTGTTAGTGGAAAATAATTTAATTAATTAATTACAAAAATAATACTCGACTCCAAGTCATAAAAAACTTGCTTGTATTATGAAAATAAACTTATGAGTCAAGATACGAAAATAACTGAAAATTTAGAAACATTAATCAGTTGAAAGAATATATTATTCAAAGTGAATATTTCAATAATTTCCAATTTCTTTCCCTTTAGGTTCCTGGTGTTTATGGTTCCCGTATGACAGGTGGGGGATTTGGAGGTTGTACTGTTACAGTATTAAAACAACATGCAGTAGATCAAACTATTAAACATATTGCTCAAAACTACACTGGAAAACCTGCTTTCTATATATGCAAACCTTCACAAGGAGCTAGTCAGATTAAACTACGAGATTAATACAAATAGTTTATCCATTCAGATGTATTACAGCAGGGATAAAGTTATATTTACATGATTAACTAAAGTTTACAATATTTACAGCGTAATTATGGCAGAATTAACAAGAAATACATTATTTAATTCAAAGAAAATTTTGGCAAATCTAATCTTGCAATACTTCAATATAATGTATTAAGAGAAATACAGTTTTTCTTAGTTTGATATTTTATACTTTTTAATGTCACGGATTTCAGTTATACTTTGTGGTTCTAGCATATTGTTATTCATGTTACAGTAGCCCTAGACCTATATTTTGTAAATTTAAAAAAATTAATATCCTTTTAAAATAACAATTTCAAAAGTTCACAGATTAGAAAACGACATGTTTTACTTTGCTTATGAAAAGCCTGTATTTTTCTCGTTTTTCTAAAACCCCTAACTGTAAGTAATTAATTTTAGCCCATTTTAAAATCATCAGATCTATCTTATTTTAAAACATTGAATTGTCACTACTGTAATATATCTGCATTCATGGACTCCATTAGAAATTATGTAGTACGTGTGTGGGTTAATTCGCCAAAGTGCCATTCCAAAATAATACCTGAAATTGTATTTTAATTTTATGATGAAGTCTAAAATTTTAATTGAGGACCATTTACTGTACCTTCCATTTATAATACATTCATTTATTTTGATTATGCTTTTATTGTTTTAATATAAAATGTTTCAAAAATACATTGTTAAAAATATATTGTTGTAATTGTTGATCAGATGATTGTTTTATTTTAGTCTTCCATGATATTTAATATGACCTCTTCTGATGTCTGATACCATTTGCATTGCATCAAATGATCTGAAAGAAATATTATCCCCTGTCATTTTTTTTGTTACTAAGCTGATAGCGATGATATGAGCTTGTTTATTGTTATGATTTAACATTTATATTTAGAATTACAGTAAAGTCTTTTGAAATTTGTTATAAACTCGTAACCTATATTTTTTTAAAGTACTGGGGCAATCAAGTTTTTTGATTTTTGTAAACACAATTTTTTGATAGGCCTACTTTCAATGCACTAATTTTCTTTACTTGCATCACAGATAGAACAGATACATAAGAAACGGCATTAGATTTGCTGTAACTTTGGGTCACTCTCTTATTTCTATTCTGCCGCAATTAAGGTGTATGAGAAACTAAAGAACAAAAGTATGACAGTGACTACAGTCACACTTTCAAAGCCTTCTTTAAAGACATCAAAATATTGTTGTTGCAGGATGTAGAGAAAAGTGACCTAGAGTTAGAGCAAAGTATTATTGTATTTTAGGATATCGGGAGCAAGCATTTTATATTTGGTAACAGAGTACAGTACATGCCACTAGTCTACATTACAAACACATAATTCTGAGACTATAAGAAATACATGCAGAAATAAAGCATTCTGACCAATCATGATGTACGATTGCCTATAATAATTATTATTGCTCTAAAGCGTACAATACAAATCACTAAAAAGATTAGAAACACTATCCGCTGATAATAGACCTGTGAAAGCTAATTCTAAAAAATCACTTTCCTAGTGCAATAGTCAAGACTACTGTATGCTACAGTTTGATTGTTATATAATTGCAAATTATTTCAGTTCAATTACCACTTTACCAGTGACATGGAGTCCGTGAATTACTGTTAATGGCTCCAAGCTGTTTTTTAACGAAAGAGTACACATACACATCCTGTTCTTTAATGAATATTGTGGATGTGGCTAATGTTCAAGTCTCTTAAATCATTGGAAACATTCGGTTATAACATAACATAATTAATGATAATGAGAAAATTAATTCCTACCTAAATGGTGGTTCATCTCTTCTTTTTTCTTCCAAGTTTTTGATAGTTTTCTTCACTGTGATTTCAATATTTCTTCTTAACTCAGCTAATGTTCTTTGTCTTTCAAATGCACTATCAACTAATGTTAATGTTGACTGTTTCACTGATTCATTCTTCATTGAAGAACAATATCTTAGGGAAAGTTAAGGAATTATTCTGAGGTTCTGTACAGATTTTGTTTAAAGTAAACTCTTAGTATAGTATAGGTTACTATGATGAAATTAAAGTGCATTGTTGGGTCTTCAAGCAAGTCAGATGATACATGGGGAGGTATAATATAAATAATTTATAAAAAATCTTTCTTTTTACAGATTTTGAAAAATCAGGTACCTACATGCTGTTCGTCTGTTCGTATTATGTAAATCTTTTCAGAGATCTAGTTGGGTAAGATTATGTTATTATAAAAGGATACTCTTTAGCACTTTTCTTGACTTCATCACTGAATCCCTGTAACATTTGAATTCTCTGTTCTAAATCTTTCATCCTATCATTTCTTAAATGATCTTCATATTCTGTTAAAGCATTTTCAAATGCTTCTTTTGCTACTGACTCATCTCTGTCTTTCAAATGTTGAATTTGTGAGTCCTGATACGACATTGAATCTTTAAGATACCTGAAAACAAAAGTACAGTTGTTTTAATGGATAATTTATTCTGTAAATAATTGTTTATTCACTAAAACCATATAGGCCTATAACATTCATTAAATAAAGGTTATGTTTTATTACCCTAATTAAGTAATTATCCTTAAAAATTCATTCATTGCATTTCATTATCATTATGGAATATGATTTCCACAGTTATTTGGTGATATGTAAAACATTACAAGTACCTGATTCAAGGATTTTAGAAGAAGTCTAATATTTTAAAATGTGAATTTTAACTCTGTCCTGCACAGAGAAAAACAATTATAAGGTAAATATTTTTTTCTTCATTTCTCAATAATACGCTCAAGTAAACTATAGTAAGCTGTAACTCTGTTGCTCTCAAAATATTACATGGGACAAAACTGTTATAAAAATATTGTTCTAGTACAGTACCTTTGTGCTCTAATGTGCTGTATTTTCCTCTCCGTCTTGATACCTTTCTGCCTACGTAATTCAGCTGCTAGTGATCTTTGAGTTATTAACCTATCATGAACATCAAGGTCTCTTTCCAAATGGAGACGAGTTAACTCACTCTTTGCTATTTCACCACAAATCTAAAAACAAAGGATTATTTTAGAGACATTTTCAATGCCATCTTGAACTTAAAGAAATCATCAATAACATATCCACATACCATACAGTCCGTTTCACATGAATAATACTCCACTGTTTGATCTTGGAAGACGCGTTACTTTGCTAAGAGGATTCTAAAAATTTCTTAAAATATAAAGTTAAATTTACATGTCAATTGCATTAGCAATATTATACCATATTAATCAATAAAGTTGTGTCAAATACTGACAAAACAGTGAGTTCTTCAAAATCAAGAGTGGAGTATAATTCATGGGAAATGGTCAATAGTAGCCTATATTTTATAATACAGGTTAAAACTTATAAATTATATTATTAGTGTCATTAAGAGGCGGAAACAAATGGTAACTGAACTTATGTTCTCCTATGCACTAAACTTTCCAAAAGTTCATTAGATTAACAAAGTACGATGATTGTGAAAACACAAGCAACAGATTTACTAATAGGCCTACTGTATTATTTATAACACTACAGTTATTTTTCTAAAGATAGGCCACAAATAACATGTTCAAAAATTCATTTTAGCAAGCTAAATACTGTATCAAATTTATCCTGATTTTGAAATTTAATCAATTAATGACTCCAACCTCACATTCTATCCACAATAATATTGAAATTTTTAAAAATATAGTGGTATTTTCAATGTAATCTAGGCCTATATTGAAATTATTACAGGTAATCTGAGTGATTATGTCATCAGATTACCTTTAGAAAATATTAACTTTTACTAACTCTTTTTTACGAGTTAACTGTATTTTTTTGACTTGATAATAATTAGGCCTAATGTTAAATTGCTAAGAAAGTCAAAGACTGGCAAATCTGCAAAGCCAGTCTTTGACTTTCTTACCAATTTAATAATATAGCTCATACTCTTCAAAAATTAATGTCATTAATTGTAAATAGGCGTAATATGTTTCCAGCATTTAAATTTTTCATACCTCTTTCCATATTTTCACTTCTTTGACTTTCCTTTCCTGTTTTTTCTTACAAGCATTCTTCAATGTTTTCATATAAGCACTATTCAACTGCCTACGAGTTTCACCAGATAAATAAGCAAATGGCAAATACTCACTTAAGTGTTCAAACAAATTAGATTGACTGGAATCAGTTGTATGATGAAACATTTGACTTTTAGCTAACTGATGAACTTCATCTTTCCGTTTCTGTGCTTGGAAATGTTTGAATGAAACTTCAGCTGATATTTGATCGTGATTTATAATAACTCCTCCTGTTCTGTTTTTGTATCTGGATTTCACAGACTGTTTGGAATCTGTTGAACACTTAGCATCCGTTCCAATTGTTTTAGTTTTGATTACAGTATGATGTTCATATTCTTCTTCAGTATTGTCAGTGTCATCACTATCAGTTGGTATTAGAAACTGAACACTTAAACCTGTTCGATAGTCTTCAATTTTACGATCAGGAGAATTTTGAGCACTTTTCAAATCAACTTTTTCTGGTGTAACTGATACATCTGGAATAAAATATTCAATGAAAATATATATGTTACGTGGAATAATATGAAATGGCCAATGGTTACAATATTAAACTTTTACCAGACTATGTTATTTTAAAATATCTACTTTTCAGTTTATACTATGGAATTTCAGCTTGTCGATTTAAAAAAAATTATAAATTACTTGTTTTATACTTATTCAAACATCAGTTCAAAATACAGGGTGAATATAAAGCCACTTCACTTTTGATGTGACGTGCGTTATTTTCATTATTAAAAAATTAGAATAACTATATTTGGTATGAATGGAATGATAAGATCATGGGGTTTATTGCTGAATTAAAAAGTTAAAAAAAAATTCAAAATGGGGGCCATTTCTTTAATCTTAAATTCAAAGTTCACATCTTTTGATAAAAGTATCACTTATTTGAAACGTTGATGATAATTTTATTTATCAAGTTAGTAAGTTAATGATTTCGTATCGTGAACTTTGATATAGTGTAAATAACTCCTTGAAGTTTCAGAAATATTCCTCTAATACTTTCAGAGTGATAATTTTTCATCGTTGATGAATTTCCTATGTAAAAACAAAGGGGATGAAATAATTTCACTTCTTGTGCATTTGGATAGAATTTCAATTTAAAAAAAAGTCATTGCCCTAAAAGTACTCCATGAATTTTTCTAAAATTTAGAATACTGCTTTATATTTATTTCAAGCTAATTATAGTATATCAGCTTTGAAACTTTGAAAATTAAATTTTTGTTAAATTAGGAACCAGAAACAGGCTACTATTATTATAAAGACAAAATGGCAGCTATTTTGAAAAAAATTGTAAACTTTTTTAGTTCTGGAGCAAACCCCATGGTCTTACAATTCCATTAATATCAAATATGAATAAGTAAGTATAAATTTATTGAAAAGAGCTATATATCAAAAATGAAGTGACTTGATAATCATTCTGTATTTTCTCATGAAAGTCAATACAATACAGTTAATTTTATAAATAAATTGATAAATTGACTACTTTGCATTAGAAAAATAATTTAAGAAAAATAAAATTTTCTAGTAGGCTTAATTAATTTTTCTAATAGAAAGTAGTCAGTGTACAGATTCACTTATAAATGTGTTTATAATTTTAAAATGCAAGGATTGCAGCCTCTAATAAATTTTAAATTTAAATATCGTAACAGTTCAATTTATTAGATAAACAGTAACATAATACCTAAGGAAATTGCTACATCACATTGTATAAAAATTTCAGGAAAATGCCCTATAAGCAGAAATACTTGTAACATATTTTTACAAACGATTAATCTCAAAACGAGGGATTTATCACTGGCGGCCACCGACTGGACACCACCAGCCACCAAGGGACACCGACAGGCCACCACCGGACACCGACCGCCCACCAGAGGCCTCAACCACCGAATAAACTATATGGTCGGTGGCCGACCACCGGTGTACAGAAAAAAAATTCGTCTCACATGGCATAGTAAGATGTTGAAGTAAATTTAAATAATATCTAAGACATACTTTAAAACTAGAAAAGATTTTCAAATTAAACAGATAGAGTACTTTGAATATTTCTTGAGCTGTGGATCAGAAGAGAATCAGCAATAATGCCATAAGCAGGGGCGGCTAAAGAGGGCGAGAGGCCCCAAGCGAAAACGACTCGAGGCCCCCCTTCAACCTGGAGTCCTGGACTGTACCAAAACAAGAAGAAATCAGTTTTTGGCCATTAGGTCATTTCTTTTTAAAACCACCGAAGTAAATTTTGTTAATTTCGCACAAAAGGAAAATTAATAAGTCAGTAATCAGAGAACATTTTACATAAACAACATATTGCATTTCATGATAATTTTAATACTTTCTTTGCAAATATTAATATTTTAAGCATTTATATTGTTTCTATATACATTATTAATCTCATATTTTTTGCCTAAATTACTCATAACTACAGTATATTTAGATTCTATAATGTTACAAAATATTAAACAGACCAAAAAATGTTTTGATTCAAGAGAAGTAGTTTTTTACAGCATTAAAAATAAAAATCAGAAGTAATTTATGCTGTTTGTCAGCGTTCGAATTTCGCGGTAGCCTCGTAGCCTCAGACTAGTAGATTTCGTTTTTGGCTAATGAAATCACAACTCTACTAGCCAACTTGGCTAGTGCATATTTTTACGACCATCGGCTAGCGATGTATTGCTAAAAGTCGCGTCACCACTACTAAACTCAATAATATACGTCAGCATTACGGATATGTGTTAAAAGACGCGTCATCGCTACTAAACTCAATATTATTGGTTCACATCATGGCTGACATGTCAGCATTCCCATGATGTATTTAAAGTCGCGTCATCGCTGCTAAATTCAATATTATTGGTCTACATCAATGAAGTATAAAATAGGTTCATTCTAATGTTAAAAAAGCATTCTACCAACTTTCAATTCTGTGGAAAAACTAGATAAATAGTTTGAAAGCAGACATAATGACTGAAAAATTGTGTTATTTTATTCAACAAAAATTATATTAAAGTGGTTGACTAGTAAAATTATTTTTCGGCTTGTAACTTTCACAACTTACTAGACTCAGTGGCTAGTGCTTGAGAAAATGAAATTCTAACCCTATTGTTTGTAATATATCAAGTTTAAAAATGTATTCTAAGTCACTATTTCTTGCGATTTTTATATATTGATCTTGAATTCTTGAAAATATAATAGTAATGCAGGCCTTATTTGATGACAGTGTGTTTGCATGTGTACCAGGACACCATTTTAACACATGTTGGAAAATTAAGTTTACATTTTCTTCTCTTTTTCGATTAAAATCTGATACTTCAAAGTTACCACATCTGAGACATCTCCCACCATATTTTGACTGATTTTTTAGTGCATTATGTAGGGCCCAACCAATACTATCACATATAAATGTTCTAGTTTACATAAAAAAAAGTAATATAACTAGTTTTACCTCACCATCTTTACTTCCATCTTATAGGACTTCAAATTTCTTTTACATAGGTCTATTCATGTTCACAATATTACTATTGCATGCTTTACATCAATAAAATAATAATTATTTTAAAAGTTAAAGTTTTAATTAATAGAAGTGTATACATTATTATTCTTACTTTCTTTAATCCTACGACGCATCCATGAAAGAAAGACAAGTATACAGTATACACAACATTGCTTGCTGTTCTAATACTAAACCTTCAAATTTAATGCTTTCAAAAAATGATTTTTAAATATTGGAAAGGTCATGTGCCAGTTCCAAAATAGTGGTAAATTAGCAGACGTTATTATAACAAAAGTGTATAATGAATCCACATGTTGCTAAAGAAAAAGGATCAGTGTAGTGGGTTTCTCTTTTCAGAAGTATTAACATGTGCGACTAGTTTTCTATGAGCATGAGTCAAACAATTTGAAAAAGTTATTTATGGAATTGAAAAGTACAATGTAGACTGCTGTTATATTAAGAAAAGAAATATATCATTTTCAGAATTCTTCTCATTTCACTGATTCATTACTTTGCCAGCGCGAGATCCCTTGGTGGCGTGGTCCCCAAGCGGTCACCTGGTTCGTTTGTGCCTGTATCTGCCCCTGGTCATAAGAATAACATTGGATCATGTTTAAATTCTTCTTTTCCTCAGAGCTCATCAAATAATCAAACCACTCTAGTAGTCCTACATACCTTTAGAAACTGATGGATTCCGATGTTTCAACTTCTCTTTAAGAGTTGTAATATCTTTGCTCTCCTTTACAAACTCATCATTTTCACCATTATTAGTTTCTTTTAAATCTTGAAATTCTACTGTTGAAGGTATGTGTTGTGAGTCATCATGTTTGTGTACAAGTTCTGAAAAAAGTATATTTTATTATAGCCAAACATGTATTTTCTTGTGCAAATACCCGGTAACATTATTCTACAAATTTATTGATCATTTAAAGATAATAAGCTAAAATGTAATTATTTATTGCTCTAAAATTCAGAACATCGTAATATTTTGTAAATAAAGAAATAAAAAAAACTGTGAAGTAGGAACAATCTTATGCAATCTGAATTTCTTTTACTATTTTTAACACTTTAATTTGTTTTAAAACTCAAAATTACTGTAAAATTTTCCTTTTAAAAACTTAATAAATTTGACATTAGCAAACAACACAATAAGTTAATTTAGTAGAACTTTCATACATTACCAGAAGTGAACAAAAAAAAACTAAACTATTTTTCACTAAAAGGTTACAGTAACCTGGATTTTTAAAACTGAAGAGATTTATATCTTTAAAGCGGTATGTGACTGCAATTTCTAGATCTCACTGTACTTTTATTTAAATTATAGTCTTGCAAATTATTATTTAACAATAACATCCAGCAGTCTTACTGAGAGCTGAGGCTCAGTAAATTTGTAGCTCGAGCTGAGAATTTGTAGCTATAATTTCTCATCAGTTAATAAGGCTCTAATTCTACATTACTTGGCATCTACACTTTAATTTTGACTAACCTGTTTGTTCCATGAGTTGATGTATGAGATTGAGAATGTAAGAAGTATGAACAAGATTCCTCCTAACAACTTCAAAGGGAATAATATGATGAACTTGTAACTTTCTATTCCTCAGTAACTTCAATAAACAATCAACATTATGGATTTCATCACTTACCGTTAGAGGTTCACAAACTAAATGATCTGAAAAACACAAAACATTTACTGGTATTTACTTTTTACAAACAATATAATACTGTTTAAAAAATAACATTGTTAGTTGTAGGTCTTTAAAAGATAGAGTATTTTGTAGTTCCATGATTCCCCAATTTCATCACTCCTTTTCGCAGATTCTGTCACTCGTCATGCTCTCCAAGTAATCCCAACTTCAAGTAGGATTAGTTGCAAAAAAAAAAATCACTGAAGATAGTGCCTACAATAAGCACGATCAGGGAAAATAAAACATTGTTTATCATTATTCACTCGTCATTACATGTTACATCAATTTAACAATGCATGGATAAAATACTGTGTTATTATTATTGCTTCATCAGCTACAATGAAGGAGAAAATTTACTAAAAGACATTTTTAGAGGCAAGTTCAGAGTTTTTATAAACACATTTAAATATGGCAGATGTGAAAATTTGAGATGAATACTCTTGATAAAATCACAAAGTAAATCAAGAGAAAAGTTGTAAGTAATAAACAGGAAGATTAGATTACTGTACTTGTAAAAAATCAATCTTGATTCTCAAAAAGAAAGAGCCATGAAATTCTGGAATACCATCTAGGATTATTTTCTTTATAACACCATTTATAACTACAATTACTGTAACTGTGTGTTTTAAATTCTATCTCAGAATTCTGGCACAGCTTCAGGAAGCCCTGACTTTCTCCATGTATTGCAATTTCAGGCCAAAACAAAGCGACTAAAAATTTAAAAGTTCCACATTTTAGACATGTCTACAGCATTTTAAGCTATGTTACCTGTCTCAGTTTTGCTTCTTAACTTTCTGGTGACTTCCACATAGAATAATAGTTGCAAACTCTGAAACCACGTAATCTGAGTTAATGGTAGATCCAACTTCACTATTATATTATTTATCAGGTCCACACATTCTAAAAACAAGTAGGTTACAATCAATATAAGAGTTAGTGAATAATTATGGAGTCACATTATTTTAGTCTTCGACTTTCAAATTAAATAGGCCTAGTCTATCAAAATCTATAGTGAATATTTCTTATGATTATAAATTTTTAGCTATCTAGCCTACTGTAATTAAATGAAACTTTTCAAATTTCAGCTGTAGGCATAAGGTAAAATGTACTGGTCATTTTAAAAATATTATAAATATTATTAACTCAAGACAACCTTTTTAAATGTTTTAAGTCTTCTTAAGGAAAATGCTCTGCAAGAACATTATCGATCACAATTGAGGTATGCTATAGTATAAATATGATGTGAAAAAGCTTTTTTAGATGGTTCAATTTGGTAAGGTTAGGTTAGGTCAGATTATAATTGGCTTCAATGGTGAAAATAATGCAGGGATGCAAATAACCAGTCGCCTGGTCGCCAGTGGCGACTAGATTTTTGCCACTGGCACCTAAAAAAATTATCAATAATCATCAACAACAAAACTGCAATTAGTCGGAAACTTAAAAATTTGAACATGATTGAATAGCTCAGTAAAATACGCATGAAATGATGTAAAAAACGACTTGG
>JAQIWE010002666.1:0-12848 GCA_034698565.1 Campodea plusiochaeta | reverse complement strand
CGGATTTAGTTCCGTTTATTATTATTATTTTAACCAAACTTAAAATGAAATCATTAAGTGACTGCTTCTCATTAGAAAAATAAATTAAGAACAAGGAAAATTTCGGCTCAAGTGGTACTCGAATCTGAGGGTCTATCAAGAACCATGCTCTGTATCCACCTGCGCTATTGGACCGACAAGTTTTTCTCATTCTCAATTTATCACAATATAGTTACAAGTAAAATCGAAGCAATCCGATTGTGTTAACCAAAACTCAATCTTACCTGTAATAGTATTTTTAATTCGGTAGTAGACTTGGTCATTAGATAAAAGGCACAATTTCTGTAATGTTGAGTAGGGCTATCAACTGCAACCAACGACTTTAAAACTCCGAACAAGCCACTTGATTCCTTCTTAACAAGACAACCACAAAATCGACAAAATGTTGTATCACAAACTAAACATTTGACCTCAATGACATTTGGATGGCTAATATTTCCAGGAAATATGAAACAATTTGGACAATCTGATCCTGGAATCACTTCCAAAATATGAAGAATTGGATTTACAGTGATTTGATTAATTGGATTCGTTACTGAGGAGGTATTGGAAGAAAGTGCTGGGTTCGAGTCCTGTTTGAACTGTGAAAACAAGATTATTTTTAATATACAACAGAAAAAAATGTGAATATATAAAAGGTTTTGTAGACTATTTGACTGTTATTTGCTCTACTGTAGGTTAACGTAGCCTTTGTGAATTTACTGGCATGAATTTTATAGTTGATATTAATATGTGTACTTTTATAATAATTTGAGACTAATACATTTTTCATATTTTTTCCTTATTGAGTCATTCTTTCTGCATCTTTAGTACGTTTTATAAATAAAGGCAATCCCTACAAAACGAAAGAAAGTAACGGAACCATGTTTAAAATTTATCCATTACATACTGCACGAATCAAGTAGAATAGATGTTATTATTGATCACGCCAAACTGAAAAAAATTGGTTGCGTAAACTAAAACCGAAATATACCTCCTTCGTTTAATAAACCAAGAATGATGTTCAAATTTGGTTGTGTTCCGATTGGTAAATCCATAAATGAAACAAAATCTTTGTCAATATTTTAGCGAAAATCCCTCACTTTTATCAAGACAATATAAAATTTACAATAATTGACATTGAAATATGAACAATAAGTACATAGTTTGTTAATTACACACGTCCAGTTTTTCAAATTATTTGGACCATATTTGTTGTTCACGGCTTCTTTCTTCAACTTTATTATTTCCAGTGATTCTCTGATGTTGCGTTCTCATTTGAACTCATTATGAACATTATGTTCTCATTATGAAAGACAAATTTGGTTCCTACAATTTAAAAAACTGGACGTGTGTAATTAACAAACTATGTACTTAATGTTCATATTTCAATGTCATCTATTGTAAATTTTGTACCGTCTTGAGAAAAGTGAAGGATCTTCCAGAAATATTGACAAAGATTTTGTTTCATTTATGGATTTACCAATCGTAACACAACCAAATTTGAATAGTCTTGAATCCATGTCTCTCAGATGTAACAAGATAATGATGTTTAAACTTACTTCAGTTAGTTGTTTTCTCGTTCTAGGGGAATATCCACAATTATTGCACTCGATCGTTGCTCCTTTATGATTGTTGATAAACCCATTGCCACACTGAAATAAACAGAAAGAGTGATAAAAAATTCAAATAAATTTATACACAAGCTTAAATACTTACATGAGAACAAATTCGAAGCGACGGTTCATTTCTGTGTTGAAAAACATTCAGTCTGTTTGTAATTATTCTTGTTAGTTCTTCATCATTGAAAAGTAATACCAATTTGGAAAAATTCGAATTATATTTCTGACGTGCTTCATCACTTTCAAAATGTTTTGGTTCATTACAATTAGGACATCCGATTGAATATAGAGCATTAAATGCTGATATAAATTTACGAACGTACGCCTTCGCACAGTCAGTGCAAAATTTGTGGTTGCAATGCAGGAATATGACAATGTCCTGTAAAAATGAAAATACATAAACATTAAAAAATAATCTAGAAATATCAATAAAGGTCAGTGTTAACTGATATTGTTCTACCTCTTCTAAATATTTTTGTAATTATATTCAGCCTCCTGTTTTAAATACAGTAGCTATAACCTTATTGAATATAGAATAGAATAGATATTTATTTTCATTCCAAGTATATATAACAATATGTTATTTTTATACATAATTTTTGTACAAATCATGTTTTTCACTTGCAGCCGTATATTAAAAAAAAAAGAATTCGTAAGAAACTTTCGAAGAATAAATTACCTAACTTAATAGGTCTAATACAGCTAACAAATTAACTTCTTACTGAGGATACTACTTTGAAATATTGCAGTTTTTTCAATTGTTCCTTTTCATTAAAAATTAGTGGCGAAAATATTAAAACCTGTTGAGAAGACAATACGTTTTCATGTTATTTAAAATAAATCTTTAATACTGTGACGTAGAAAGAAGGTTATATTATTTACCATAAGTCTCCTTTAGAATGAAAACTATTTTCAACAACAATATAAACGTATAATAGGCATATTTCTGTTTCAAGTAAAATGAAAAATAATGTAACATTTTATTGTTTTACCTGTTCGTCAATTTCCTGTCCACATCTGTTACAAATGAATAACTCTGGAATATTTATGACAGCTTCATCAATATTTTCTGACACTTTAGCAGCTAGGATGGCCTGTTTCACAGTAAAACCCATTGATATAAGATCTTGCAATAGTTTCATTTTATTCTCGTTCAAATTGTGATAATCTATGATGTTACCGGTGCTAATGGCATTGCCTGCAGGTAACTGAAAAGTATTTGCAATTAATAATTTTGTGTTAAAAATGATTATCCCACTTCAAAACTAAAATATAAAAAACTTCAAAAGTGCTATTTAGTATTATTATAGGATAATAGGAATATTCTTAATGCACAAAATATATCGTATACGTAATATGCAATACAGTGGAATGCTTTGAATATTTCTTGAGCCCTGGAGAAAGTATAAGATTTTAATCATGATCCAATGTTATTTATGGCGTTATTGTTCAGTACTTTCTTCAAATTTGGTTGTGTTACGATTGGTAAATCCATAAATGAAACAAAATCTTTGCCAATATTTCAGCGAAGATCCTTCACCTTTATTATCAAGACAGTATAAAATTTACAATAGTTGACATTGAAATATGGAAGGATCTTCGCTGAAATATTGACAAAGATTTTGTTTCATTTATGGATTTACCAATTGTAACACAAGCAAATTTGAATAGTATTGAATCCATGTCGCTCAGGTGTAACATTCAGTAGCTTCTTCTTCTTGCGTTCAACATTAATAATAATTTCAAAAGACCTTTTGCATAATATACAGTAATCTCCATTAGCAACTACATTTCAAACAAGTATGTTTTGACATCGCTAACACCAAGTTACAATAACAAAAGAAAAAGATCAGTTTTCTTAAAATAGCATCTCATAAATTAGAAGGCATATGGATTCATATCTCAGTTGCTAATTCCTTTACAAACACTTAGGTAGTTATTAATGAACGTCTAAAATTATCAAAACATGCACTTCTGTTCATTCCTTTGACGTCGACTGTCAAACAATCTATTTGAAGATGTTTTATGTCTCTTTCAAATCAGAATGAATACGTTAACATCATTATTTCCTTTCATATTATGAAAAATGCGTACATTATTCTTTTTATAATTACAAGCGTACACAAGTATTTGGAAGATAAAAAAAGCTTGATTATTTTATATTCACTTTTAAAATTTTGCTTTTTACAGTTCTAATTTCATAGAAAATTTTATTCCTATTGATGATGGCACGATGTTTCAGGTTTAATATTCGAAAAAGAATTTCCCGGCTTTCATAATGGGGGATGGTGGAACATAAAATTTACAAAAAGCAAATATAGCCTTTTATGAATCTGGGAAACAGATGGTGAAAATTTCAAATTTTATTTAGGTCTTCTTTTTTAGCATGTAAAATTCAATTGTCTCACCGTTATAACATTCTATATAGAGACATGGTAAAATAAAATGTAAGAATTATGTGATACATTTGTGTATCGTGAAATCAAGTATACAATAATTTCAGGAAATTTTCGCATTGTAATACAGAACCTAGAAAAATCCATTAATGAGATAGATGATAGAGTGAATATATTGAATGAAAAATTTATGTATGTATACAAAAAAGACAGTAAAACGATTGTTAATCAGCATAACAAGGATATTAGTGAGTCATAGGTAGTCTATTGCTATTAATTTATTTGTCACAATTACTTTTCACTTTTATCTAAAGAACATCAAGATTGCAGGTTTTAAGCTTGATATTTCAGATTTGAGCTTTCTCTCTCCAATGGAGAGTATATAGGTCTAATCTATAGTATAATGAATGTACACCATAAAAACTGTTGAACGGACTTCAATCTAGTGAAAATTAACAGAGAGGTTACTACTGTAGAATTTCAGTACTTTTAGAACTAATATACAAATTTATACATCGAGAAATTCTCTAATCGAATACCCCGCAATCAATGAGTATATCAATGATTTGCTATTGTTTAAAACTCGAGGTATAATCAAGCAATACCCTTCGTGCGTTATCAGCAAAAAGAGTGAATCAAATCAATATATTAAATATTCTGAGTAAATTACTAGTTTTATTGACTTACACTTCTCTCATTGATTCTTTAATATATATGACTATTTAGTAAAAAAAAAATGTAATTCCTAACTCTTCATAATAAGTCAATTATAAGTAAATAAAACAATGTTTAATACACATTTCTTCAATATTCAAAAATATTATTCAAACCAATTTCATAACAAACTATGAGATTACATTTTATGAAACAATAAAACGAAAACCGAGTAAAATTCTCAATTAACTTTATCATGTACATTTCCTTACTACTTGCATATCATCAACACCGACCTTTTTCAATCTCAACAACAACAAAATCCAAACTCTCCAAGCAGAAACCAAATTACTTGATGAAAACACAAACCTATAACTTTTTTAATTAAACGAACACATAAAAGCCTTCACATTAAAGAAATAAACAAAAAATGAAACCTCAGAAGCAACGAAACATTTTATTTGTAACGAAAACGCTGCATACAAAAGACACGAAGATTTGTCTTTCAGTATACTACAGCTATATCCAAAGTGAGAGTAAAGTTAAAGTTAAAAGAGTATGTTAATCAGTGCCATAGAAGAGTAAAAGCAAAGCTCGTCACCTTCATTAGAATTTTAATTTCTTCCTTTCCATAAGGTTTTGCCAACATCCATTTCCTATTTTGAACACCTAAATGCAGCCTATGTATGCAAAAGGGGTTTTCAGCATGGGTGACTTTAGAAGTCTTATGCAAAACGCTCTCTGGAAGCTGTTTTACTTGATGAAAGGTATTTGTGTGTTCCCAAGCTCTTCAACTCAAGAATAATGAAAAATAATTAGAGATTTTATTTTTTTCCTCCTTCTCTTTCACTCAGCAGAGTTTATTCTGTATTGTTAGGAAAATTATTTTTCTTAATTATGATAATAGAAAAAGTTACGAGGAATGAAAATAATCTTAGAAGCTTAGATGAAGGTTTTTTTTAACTCGAAGAAATAATTTTTAAAATTATACAGTAGGCAACGTATTGATGTTTTTTAAACGAATTTTTTTGTATAAATAATTTGGTAGTTTATAGAAAAGTAAAAATATTTTTTATTACTCCTTACATTTTGTGAATGAATAAAATAGTATAGAACACCTCTTCAGTTGATATTCCTCATTCATCTTTGTTTTGTTTAGGTTTTCTGTGTAATTAATTTTGTATTTATTTTAGTTGGTAATAAAGTTTACATGGAATATATTGACTTTCGGAGGATGAGAAAATGTTACACGAGAAAAAAAATTGAATTGTATTTTACAGATAGTTACGACAAAATCTTAATTGAGTTTTATAGTACGATTTTTTTTTGTTTCACCAAGGAGTTTTATTTTAATTTCGTTAATATTTATTTGTTTTCAAATCCATAACAATAAATTAGAATGGTTTTGATCTTTCGATTTTAGATTACAATACTCTAAGTTCAAACTTATTAGAATTCAGTTACAAAATATACAGTTACAATTTAATGTAGAAGTACAATGTTAAGAAGTACTGAACCAGCATCATGTTGATATATACACTAATTAAAACTTCCACATTGAAGAGCTTACAAGTAAAAAGTAACTTTTGATGAAACAGACAGTATATAGAGAATGAAATACAATTAGAGATTTTATTTTTGGCTCTTCCTTTTCCTTTCTTTAAACAAACAAAATACCATTATACCCTATTGTTTTATACACTGTGTCGTTTTTGTTACTTTTGATAACAGAAATAGGAAAGTTTTCCGATCATAAAACATTTTATGACTGTTTTTTCTCTTTCAAGTGCAAAAAATGACAGCGTGAATGTGTAAAACTTGTATATGTTGATACCGTGGTTTTGGTTTACGACAGTTGTAATCTTGCAGAAGAAATTTGGAAGAAAGTTGAGAATTTATCATCTTGTAATTCCGCGTGAAAAAAGAAATACAAGGGAGGTCAAACTTAACACAATATTATGTTGAGGTACTTTAAAGCTACGATCATGATATGGATAAAGTTCAAAATTTGCGGCTTACTGTTTCGCTTCTGTGGAAAAAGTTAAAATATACTAGAGGATATAAGCTCTTGTAAAATAATATAGTATACTCTCGCCTTCTACATTATTTTATAGTACGGAGGAGGAAAAGTGCAATGAAACTTTACTCATTATGGATATGTTTAATGTATATTTTAGAGAGGTATTGAAAATTGTTTTAACTGCACATTATAGTGTTCTCTTGTAGATAATGAAACTTAAAATTAAAGTTGTGATCGAGTATAATTGTATAAGAGGTGCAATACACATGAATGAGATGATGTTATTTACTAGCAAAATGAAGTGATTAGTTTGTAATTAAAATACGTTGTTGAAAGTTCTGGCGAAATAAGAATATCGTGTTATTTTAAGTTTTGCTATTTTTTAAAGTGAGAACTGGTTAATGCCATCAAGAAAATAATATTAATGAAAGTACACTAACCGATCGGATAAACGACAAAGGTATATTTCACCCAAGCCTCCCAAATGTATGGGTTTGACCCGTTTAGTTCTGATTTGGATACACGGATGAAAATAATAATAAATTATGAGTCAAATAAAAAAACCGATCATTATCTATTACAAAAAAATAAAATAGCTGATCACTAGGTATGAATGTGGGTTTTCAAATCGTTATACACATTTCTGTTGCCTGTTTATATGTGCAATAACTACAAACCAATGTTAAAAATCTCGTTTTTTTCTTTTATATAAATCTCACCAATAAACTGCATAATGTCAAAATTAAGAGTTATTTTTTCTCAAACTGGATTCTTTTTCCTGTGAAGAAAAGCTCCTTGTTATTCATTCGTCGCTACAGAAAGACCTGAAAGTATATTTTATTGTTATATTTTTTCTTTAAATTCGCTTGGGCATCGCCTTCGCTATATATCATATTTTCGATAAAAAATATATTCAGCTGATCAATTTATTAATTATGTACTTTGTATTGTTCTCTTAAGAATTAAAAAAAAAATAAGAAATTGTGGTCAGTATTAAAAGTAAGTTTTGAAAGTATAAATTTTGTTTAGCCACACATATAAATTTATTTGAGAGATGAGTTTATATTATTATTATTTTTCAATTGATGAATTTTCATAAAAAAATGCTCTTCAGACTAGGGCAAGGTTTCCCCTTATATAAGGCTGTGATTTTAGTATTCTAGAGAGATTTTTTTGTATGGATAGTTGCAATAAAAGTCCATAGATGGTGCTTCTTATTTTAGCAATGAAAATATTTCTTACTTGCTGTATATACACATATTTTCACGGTATGATTTTATGACGAATTTTTGTCACATAATTGTAGAGTAATAAATGGGAAACATATGTAAGAAAAAAGAACTGCAACAACTTTACAGTAAATAAAATTGTTTTACCATAATATCAGATGCTGTATAAATAGCGAGACCTCAGTTATCCATATCATGATCCATAATTATTATCTACATGAATATTTTGAAGAGAGGTAAGGAAAACAAGCCTGCCTCTCATAAATGAATAAAAATATCGTTACGACAATGCATTAAAAATTTGATTCATTGTCAAACCTTATAATTGATCTGACCTCATCGAAACGACAGAATGCTAAAAAATATCAAGAAAAATATTCATTCGTCGTCGTGAAAATTAGTTTACGGTTATAATAATTATAAATTAATAAACTCAGGGGATAATTAAGTTGATCCCATTTCAATTTTATTAACCGTACTTTGTCCTTCTTACTATGGGAAACCTGAAACGTATATAAAGATAAATTTATTTCTGAATTTAAATACTATCTTATGTAATCTCCAATGTTTTTAAAACTTCGACCACGTGTTGGCATTTAGCAACTGATTTCTCTCATCAAACAATAGTTTTCTGTTACCCATTACATGTATCTGCTTGAAAATATCATTGTTATTTAATTGCCCCCATAAGCATAAGTGCTACCTGAAAATTTCCTTTCATTAAATTTATTTTATATATCAAAGTTTTAGAAGTTTTAAGAAACACACACTTTACTCTTGAAAAAGAGTGAAATAGTAAACAATTAGTAAACTCGAAAAACCAAACAGGTAAATTTTCATATATAAACAGGGAAATTAGATTGTTTAGTAATACAGATTAAAGAACCATAGTACATGTTAGCAGATGAACAAATTTACCAACAGATGGCGGTGCATAGTTATAAAGAATATTGCCTGAATAAAAACTTTTAGGATACCTGATATTTTATTAAAGATAGCATTTAATTTTCACATCAAGCTGTACCTAAACAATAAAATTCCTTTTTGTTTTAAAAGTAATGTTTCATTTACACTATTCTACTTATACACTGCATATTAATGAACACCTATTAATGAACTGCATATTAATGAACTTGTGAAATGATATGGAATTGTTTGAATTCTGTATTTTCCACAAATAATTAATGTAGCTTTCTAATATTTGCCAAGCTGCTACACTTTCGGGTGAAAAATGCGGCTTCTTAAAATAAAATAAAAACAAATACTAATAATATAATTAGGAGATATAATAGCTCAACATCTTGTGCTGCAACCAATGGCTTAAGCAGAATTTCATAAAGGGAATGTTTATTCAGGCGTTACATTGTTTAGGTTATACCTGAAATTCCAAGTTTATATTTTCGTCTTGATTGGATAGTTCAGGAATATCAGACAAATTGTTTTCAGATAAATTAGTAATTTTCATTAACTTCTCTATTGTTTCAATTTTTTTAATGTCAATGGTCATTAAGAATAAACTTTTATTACTACTTTATCAGGTTTTGAAGGCAAAAAATAATTAGTAGACTTAGTAAGATAACCTAGCTATTCCAATAATTTTTTGCAATTTCTGTCCGATTAGTTCATAATTTTTTTCAGTTTTTTCTTGAGCTTAAAGAGATATGAGTTCGACACTGGTTAGAGCAATAAAATAATTCCGGATAAATTAGGGAGATTTGCTCCTTCCAGATATTCAAGCAATTTTATACTTGTTCGAGAAACTTTTTTTATTTTAGGCTACTATTTTGTTTTATTTCTACGAGTATAATCTATCCGCTTCTGTGTCTGAATAAACAAACTAATTGTAATACCACGTATATGCTTCGGAGTGGACGGTTTATTATAAAAATACAGTCGATCCAGTTACAATTAATAAGTGAAATTACATTAAATTTCTGATAAAACTACAAAATCTGTACTACAAGAGCCAACAAATAACCATAAAAACCAACCAACCAGATGATCTCATCAAAAGCAAAACCTTTTCCTTGACTCACTGACCACTTCACTCTACATGTAACAATACCGACAACAGAGCTTTTCAATTTTCCTATAATATTAAAGTATAATTATAGCAACAACACGTAAAGCACAAACGATGTAATATGGGGTCAAATCTGACAGCTAATGACATTTGTCTAACACGTAATTACATTATTATCTAAACCCTAAAGCGGATGCGTATATCAATAAAAATCGATTTTTACATTGGGTGGTACAAGGGAAAAGGAAAGGCGAGAAGCTAAGGTAAACGTAACACGCCAAAAGCAGAGGGTAAATAAAAATTAAGGGTTTTTCTGTATATGTTGATACTGTGTGTAGAAGGGAGCTGTCATATTATATGAAATTCTTTGTGTTTTTTATGAAATTTATCCAATGTTTGGTAAAAAAAGATGGTAGAGGTATTTGCAGTATCACAGATGTGATATAATGTAAAGCATATTAATTATTTGGGTAATTATTTTTTTATTAAAATATATGAGAGTGAAAATAGGGATGCTGAGTTTTTAATTAACATGACATAAATATTGAACATGAAGACTTTATTAAATAATAAGTATTAATAATACTGTATTACCGAGACGTTATAGCTTCCTGGTATTATATAGTATACACTAAAATATATTATGAAGAAATAATTAAACTTTCCCCAAAATGAAAAATTAATACCAAAATTTCAAAAGTCTCTTTTAAAATTTAAAACTACATTCAGAAATTCGTTGAAAACATATTTTTTATGCTGATACTCTATATGAAATTTCATTTCCGGTTTTGTCCATTTTCTTGAAAGGTATTCTAACTTCTTTTTATAGAGAATGAAAATAATATTATCCTCGAGTTCGGTATTAGTACAAAAGTAATAAATAATAATTGAGTTAGGTTTTCCATATCGACAAAATTGAAAGTTGTTGAATAATATCAAGATCTCTGTATAAATTAAAATGATTCAAAAATGCTAGTGTGAGATAAGTTACAATTACAATACTATTCAATCAATTTGCAAACTATATCATCAAACATTTCTCACAGTTACCATTTAACAATAATTCCAACATTATTGCAAAACAACCAAAAACCAGACTGAAATATTTATCTGCTCCACTTACACATTCTCAATGTTTTCTTCTCTCCAAAAACATTCATTTTCTTCTACCACAAAAAAGTTTCCATCTTGGAAATTGATTAGAGGCAAACGAAATGTTAAAATATGTATGATTATTTGATATTTTTCATATAGGGTTTCCTGACAATTTCCTTTTTTGATTGTACAGTATACAAAATGAAATCGCTGCAGGTCATCATTTTTTTTCTTTCGATTCCTCGGAATTGAATCTATCTCTGATTTCCGTCCCAATCCGCGGTTCAACCCCCAAACAACTTTTTATTTTGGGGATGCCAAAGAAATAGAAAATGTTTTAGCTCCGAGCAAGATTGGAGCATTTCCTGTCTTATAAAGTAATATTTCATTTTAAAAAAACTCTATGTAAATTGATACAAAAGTGGGCTTTGCGTGGAGTAGAATGGAAAAAACATGGAACTCTTGGTATTTCTGTTTTTATTTTATGGATTTGTTGGACAGAACTAAATCTGCTTTACAAAACGAAAGTTGTTTTTGTTTTTTTATACTGATGGACGACGGTTTGCTCTTTTCGAGGCAATAGGAAAATATATTTTTAGTTTTCGTGAAGACTCCAGAGGTACGTACAGTGTGCGTATTTCTTTTCTTTGTGAATATTCATATATCGTTTTATTATCATTAAAAAAGTAAAAATTACTTGTGTACACTAACGTTACATTATCTGTATAAAATATAATTATAGAAGCACTGGACATGTTTAACAATTTTGGCGAATCAGTGAAAACATGTTCGAATCACATAATATTCTTAGTTCTACCTGCTTTATTTTATAAAAATATATTTGAAGAAGAATATCTTAGGAATATTTATAGTTAGTTCAAAATTGATATAATTTTAATTAATAAAAATATTGTAACAATTACTAAATTATGAAAATACCCTATAATTAGTATTTGATGAAGCAACTAAATATTTTTATTTCTGTCTAACAGGATCATAAACTACAAGTGTTGTCAAGGTCTACAAGTGAGTATATGAAGTGAAGCAGAAAATAGTGTAACTTTATTATGTATTTCCTCAATTAAGTAATTAGTTGTTCACATTTACAACAGATAGGACAGGATGATTTAAACCTTAATAAAAGGTAATCCATAAAATAATGTTCCTACTATAAGTACTCAAAATAAATGAGCATTTTTTTAATTATAGGTTAAAGCTTATGGTAAGAAAAATCTATAGGCCTAATTTATTTCAGTATTCACCTGTTGTCTTTATTTACAATTCAATGAAATATAGGAAAATAAAATTCTGGCACTCAATTCTGAATGAAAATTTCATATATAAACAAAGAAGACATTAATTAAGAGCTATTATCGATATTTTATTTAATAATGGGTCAATATAATTTATTACCTTTGGCAGACATTATATATTTAATCACTACCGATATTATAATGAAAGCATTTTTTAACATTTTACAAAATAACTCTAAAAATTTCTCAATAGTCAAATTTGGAACTCCCCTTCGTTAACATTATTCAATAACATATTAAATAGTAATAAAATCTAACACTATAATATTTTTCAAGTTTATTTGTGAGAATGTGAGATTTATTTATAATTAAAGATGTAAGAATGTATTAGAGGTTGAAAAGAACAATACAGCTTAAAGATCCATCTCCTATAGCAGAAGAGGACGTAATAACAGGAGTGAGCAATTTCTGTCCGATTAGTTCATAATTTTTTTCAGTTTTTTCTTGAGCTTAAAGAGATATGAGTTCGACACTGGTT
>JAQIWE010002665.1:0-12848 GCA_034698565.1 Campodea plusiochaeta | reverse complement strand
ATGGTCTGGAAATAACACTCAGGGCTTTGTGGATCCCGTAACTACTGCCGCAGTACTGCGGTAGGCGCAAAGCTAGTATTCCCATATACTGATAATGACTATTATTAAATAAATTCTGAGAGTTAGCAATTACGATGAAATGTCATTTTTAAAAACAAATAAATGTGTTTCAGAGGTTGATTTCTTTATATCTATCCTTTTTCTCTTTCTTCTATCACTCCCCCACTCCCTTTCCCTCACCAACTCATTTTCTTTCATTTTTTATCCTTTATTCCGAAGGATATAAGGCTTGTAGCTTACAATACGATTCATGGTATAGAATGATTGAGACTATGATGGTACAATCGTGTTTGTCAATCTATCAGTTCGTTCGCATATCTAATCTCCTCAACCCTTTTGCTGTATTTCCAACAAATTTTCATAGTGTACAACACTAAACTAGTGGGATCGAAGTCAAATCACACAACCTATGTTTAGCATTTGGACTTTTCATATTCACTGACCTTTTACATTTCATTTATCTCAGAGAATACTTAACAAATTTTTAAAATAAAGTTTTGAAATGAAAATGTATATGAAAGTTTCAAATTTGGGAATTTCATCATCAAACATTTTCAATAACTTATTGCCCAAATGCAAAACTTTTAACTGTACGATACTGTTGTGCATGATGAGAAACAAAATCAACTACCTTTTTCAATCAGGAAATTAATTTCGATTTTGTTAATTTGGTAACGGGATGGGTCGCCCGCGACCCCGAAATGCTAAAAGACAATAGTTTTCTATGAAAATGTTTAATTTAATTCTCTGAAATGCACGTTTGAAAATATTGATAATAGATAATAATACAGATAATAAAATTACAAAGATAATACAGGTTAAGGTTCTTTTTCCACGTACCGTATATGTTTTGAATTGCTTTATTATTTTAATCGATTTTCCTTTAATTCCAAGGAAAATGAGTCATTTTTCTGAAATGATATGACAACTATGCTCATTTACTGATGAACTTATTTTTCTTGTCTTGAATTGTTCATTAACGACAAACACGTACATTTATACAAAATATCCAATGCTGTATAGACTATATTAATGAGATCCCTGATAAGAAACATTAATTCGTATTTTTTTATATTTATATCATACTTCGTATTCTGAAGTACTGTTAGTAATTTATATTTAGAAGAAACCTAATACTGAGTAAGAATAATGTAAACAAATAAGCAAACTATAATAATATAAGCAAACTATTATAATATTGTTTCCCTCGCATTGACTGGCACAGAGGTCTCATTAGCATTATATATTATTTATGAGCGCTTTCACAATGATGTACTACTTTATTATCTCTCCAGGAAAGAGAAGAACATACACACATACACTTAGTGATACACATACAGCAGTTTACTTACTAAACTCTGCCAACTTACAAACAACACAGAATAAGAATATGGAAATAAAGTGACAAATAATCTCAATTTTCAATAAATTAATGTATTCATGGTATCGTAGTACGTAATTAAAATCATGCCTGTTATATTTTATTATTTGTTGTAAAGCAGTTGGTAAAATGTGTTTTCTATCTGATGTTAGCGGTTAGTTTTAAAGTGACTACATTATGATTGGACTGTAGACTTCGGCCTTTATTCTGTTCTTTTATTTTCATCGCTTTTGCATTCTGTAGAATGTTAAATCACTCAACTTATATTTATTATCAATCTTTAAATAAATTTTCCTGCATCAATATAATTATATTGAAAGGAACTTTAAGATACATCTGCAGGAAAAGCAGGAACAAGAAAGTGAAGGAATGTTTATAAATAGTTGAGAAAATTCTTTAAATTATAGGCTATATTATCAATTTTTTTTAAAAATTCTCGTAATTCATTAATCATGTGTAATTTCTCCTTCGAAACTCTAAAATTACCTAAAAAAAAGTCAATATTTTACTCTCGGGCTTCAGTCTTGTAATATCATTAGGTCGAAAAAATCTTTCACCCGACGAAATGAACAACATTTTAAAGGGAAGTTTACAATTAATTATAATAGACTTTACTGCTATCTTCTCATCTCATACTACAGTACTGAAAACTCTAAATGAGCAGTTAAATATATAATTACTTATTTCTCAACACAGCAGCTAAATACATAATACTTATTCTTTATTCTTATCCTACAAGAAAAAGCTATGGAAGTTGATCTAGTGGGTTTTCGTATTCTTATTTTTCCCCCGTGATGTTGTAAGTATTAACTTGTTGAAACTTTTCCTCCTTTGCATCTATACGATATCACTTCCATCACTTCGATATCACTTCCATCACTTCGATATCACTTCCAATCGATTCGCACTTAATTAAAAGTACCTTTTTTGCATGAGCGAATGTCACAGCCTTAAGAATCAAAATATACTAATTAGATTCCATTTTAATGCAACTTCTATTCATTTTGGTGTATAGAGGTAAAATATACAGCGAGTGAATATCTACTGCATCTCTGGAGGACAAAGGAAAAAAAGCCACTTTCTTTTTGTGACGCAAGCACCAGGGATGATTAAATAAATATAAAATATGATTTTATATGGCAAGGATTTACTATTTTCACACATATTCCTTCATACATAGGGGGATAAATGTGGAAATGATTAACTTAGTTTTGATTGGATCTAACTTTAATCAAAATGTTTCGGACTTGAAAGTTTTTTATTTCAACAACTGAAATTTATAATAGCTCGACTTTCTTTGCTGTTTTTCATACTTTCAACATGTACCACTTTTTATCAGCATAAAATACCTCCAGAGAAAATGTAGTGAAAAGTTTTCGTTGAAACTTTATGAAATATATGTAAAAAGTTAAACATATGGAGATGTTTGAATAAAGGAATTGGTTATTCTTCATGAGATGGTACAGAAGATGTTGAAATCGATTTGATCAAGTAGTTATTGATATGGAAAGACTGGAGAGGTTGGAGGGGGGGGGGGGGTAAGATGTGCTAGGAAATATATCAAAAGATCTATCATCATCTGTAACTTTTAAAAGGTGGATTAAATTATGCATAGTTTCATTTCAATAGTAATTAAACACACTGCAAGATTAATTGTGAATATAATTATGATGGGGTGAATGCAGGGTGGGGGAAAAAATGCCACCACTTTTGAAAATGGGATAATTTCTGAAATATTAAAGCTAGAAACTGGATTTATTAAACAATAGGAAGAGAATCTTTTTCTGTTTCTGAAAATACATTGTTTTATAATAATCCGAGATGTATTAGGGCGCTACTGCTTTATTTATAACTGAAAAGTATCACAACTAAAAGTTGTCAGCATAGTGTAACACTAAAAATTTAAAATTTTTGCCAACAATGTGACTGACAAAATATTTTATTTTAATAATATCTTATTTTGATCTTTATTAGCAATGATTGACTACAATATGGCTCAGAATTTCTTAATATTCTATGAAATAACAGCATGTGAACAATTTTTATTCACTGATGACACCACTTCCCCCTTTCAGGTGGATTGCATTTTGAAAACCATGAAAAATGGTAATAAGGCGAATTTGTGACTTTGCTATTATTAACCAAAACACTCTGTTAAGTCAAATATGACTAAAAAACATTGTTTTTCTTTATAATCTTTAATTTACAGAAAATGATTTTTGTATAATCTGTCATTACAAACTTTATTTGTTATATATATTAGTTATAAGGCCGTAGCGGCAGTGGCTAGGATTATTATAAAACTATATATTTTCATAAACAGGGCAAGACTCCCTTTTCATTGCTTTTTAAATAGAGATTTTAGCTTCAATATTTCTGAAAATATTCCATTTTCAAAAGTGGTGCCTTTTTTGTCCCACCCTGATGTAGATGACGTTTGGTTTATGAATTCAGCCTCCCGAAGGTGGTGGGAGAGGGGGGGGGGACTTGAAAACGCATTAAAAATTAAATTTCACTGAAGTTTTTTTTTTATTTTCAACTTTTCTTCTATTTTGTAATTGACCTTCCATAACACTCACTTTTAAATAAATATACGACTTCTGACTAATATAGATAATTATAAGTCATTAGAGAAACTCCAGCAAATTTGTAGCATCGAGCTGATCAACATCATTATTTTCGAGGAATTAGGAATTATATAAAAGAATAGTATTATTTCTCGTTCTAATTTCTTTTTGGTCGTTGAATTTCTGCAACATTTTGAGTACATAATACTCACTAGAAATATAAAATACTATAGGTTACAACTACATGTAATACTACAAATTGTACAAACACAACGCACTTTTCAACATTATCGTGATGTACATTTTAATTAATGGTTTCGGTAGACAATTTTCTACTTTTTGAATTCCGTTGATAGTATTTTCTATTTAATTTTTTGGTGATTTTTAAAACAAAAATTAACAATATCTGTCTTGCCATTTTTGATATACATCACCCACCTCAAATTCACAGACAACTCACATTACCTCTGAAACTCATTTCCTAAACAATTTGGAACTTATAACTTCAGAACCATAATTCAGAATTTGATTGTTCTTTTTACTGTTAAGTCTATTATTCATCAAATAAATCACTTCATATAATAAAAGCTGATTTAGTTTATGTGAAGCTGTTAGATGTTGAGATTCAAAAATTCACTTCACAGGTAACTCCTTTGATACTAATTTTTACAAGTCGCCATATCTCATGAACGGGAACTAATAGGATAACTTTTATACCAAAAATTATTGAAAAATTCATACCATCAGTACAAAAAATTCGAGAAAATTCATTTGGTTGTCCTGTCCCTTTAATTATATTAATGAAATAAATGTGCTATTTGATAATATCTGGAATATTTTGTGAGTCAGGATGATTTTTAGTTATACTGTATAACTGTATAGGCTACTGTAAAATCAATATCCCGCATTATTCACTGAAAAAACACAATTAAACATCGTAGTCAGTTTTCTGACTGTATCTTTTGCCGTTTTCTTTTTTGGTACCTATACATAGCCGCTTAAATATGTAGTTTTTTCAGCGGGAAGTCCCATTTTCTAACACAATGTTCCGTTTCACTTTCTTTGTTTTCTCCTCTACCCGATTTCTCAAGGAACCTTTAATCTATGTTGGAAAACGGGACCTTCCGCTGAAAAATAATCGGTCTTTAAGGCAACAAAGAAAATGGCAAACGATACAGTCATCAGGAAACTGACTATAAGCATCGTAGCTGTTACATTGGTGCTCGATACACAAAGTTCTTCATGTATAGAGAAGTATAATATAATTTAACCTCTTGTAAATGAAACTGCTTTTTCAAAAAAATATAATTATGAGCATACTGAAAGACTCCATCCACGTTCTTCAAAACGATATATAAACTCCAAGACACATATTTAAAAATATTTTCTGCAGTTATATACATATACATAATTATATATAGGCCTAAATATGTTTATTAAACACACTGTTTGCCAATGCAAACAGCCATAAGACTCAGTATAACATGATAAGTACATTATTTACAAATATAAAAATCTGATTTTGTTATTCTGTGATATCTGTGAATTTATACTGGTGAACAGAGTAAGCAAATAAGAGCATATTCTCTGCCTAAAAATTATAAGACAACAATAAGGAAAAAATACTTGTACAAAAACCTTTAGAACTTTATTATTTGAATTGTTTGTTTGTCAGCATAATCTGAGAAAAAATAGGCTTATCAGTGATCAATAATGCACAATGTATACCTCTTCTGTTTACATGTACATTCACCTTTGTTGAGACATTGTCATAGAGTAAGATTATTTATGATATGTTCATTCATAATAATATGAACCATCAGCAAAGAATGTTAGAGTTAACTAAACTGAACATGTTGTATAAACATATCAAATTACAAAGTCATTCACCAATACATGTGGACTTCCTGTAAGACATTACTTTATGTTATTATTACTACACTATATAATACAAATTTTATTCAACCATTTAAGTTGTGCTGAAATAAGTTTATTGCTATTACATTGACGTAATCATTTCTGATTTGTAAATATTGATATGAACTGTTTGAACGTCATAACCAATTACATTATTTCATAAGAAGCAAAACTGTCAGAGGTAGATATTATAAAAATAGAAATAATTCAATATTGAAAGATATAATTAACAAATATTGTGGATAATTTTCAGAGATAGAATTGATAATTGTACGTAATTTTGGTGGTTAAAAAACAATATAAAGCTGTATGAATTCAAACGCTCTTATTGTTAAATTCATTTGTTTCATGATCACAGTATGAATATTGTAACTACGTATAGGCTATGTTATGCATACATATCTGTAAACAAATATCTTATAAATATACCAAGAGAGTTTGATCTTCTATAGTTTACGAATAGATACAGGTGAAATATTTATCATAAATGCAAAAAATAAGTTTTTTTTACAGTTGGCCGAAATTTAGAAAATGAAAATAAACCTAACTCATTATATATAATAGCCTATTTTTTATTTTTAAAGATTCATTTTTTCAGAGGGTCACATTGTTTTCCATTTACCTTATCAATCCCCTGAGATATTGAGTACAATAATAACAAAGAATGTGAAACGGTAAACGTATGTGGGAAAACCTCGCTGAATAAAGTACAGGTTTAATAATCATTATTTTTTCATAAAGTTTACAGAATTACGCATGAAAACATGTAGGAAAATTAATATTTTCAATATTTTCACCATTTATTTCAAGTTGTAAAAAGCAATTTAATTTTATTTAATTATTGCGAATATATGTAGTAGTAAAAATAGTTACTATATATAGTCCATTTCAAATGAATTATACTCCACTCTTTGAACTTGGAAGACACTTTACTTTGATGTTATTTTCTGAAAACTCCTCAAAATATAAAGTTAAATATATATGTCAAATATATTACCAATACCATGAATAAATATTAAGTTATGTCAAAAATTATTGGAACAGCGAGTCCTCAAAAATTAAAAATGGAGTATAATTCATGTGAAATGACCTAATAGCGGAGTAGAACGCTTCACCTCTCATTATTTCCATAAAATATAATATTATGTAAGTTACATTTGTTATAAGTTACATTTGTATTGTTAACTGTGAAGAATTGGTTCTAGTTTATTCCTTCCTATTTGAGTAGAAATGATGACGTCATAACACTAATGAGAAATAAATGTATTCTCCTTCCATATGAACCTAACTATATACTATTTTTCACACGTGTAGTGTAAATGTGGAATTGTATTCTCACATCTGTACACCACGCACAAGCAAAACTCACTAAAATAAAACACTAAAAATAATTATCATTATTCGTTTATTCCATTATCATTGGGAGTTTTTTCACATTGAGTGGTGCAACACGAGAGACTAAAATTAAACTCTGAGAATACATTCTTTAAACACATTACTTTAGTCTTATAAGAATTGAAACTTTACTGGTCAAAGTATTCACAAACGGTGTTACACTAGCGATATTGTTACTGTTTTATAAAATATTATTTATTTTATATTAAATTATTAGAAGCTTGCAAAGGAATATATATTATGAATGAAAATGATTTAACTGACTACTTTGCATAGGAAAAAATTAATTAAGAACAAGAAGAATTACGGCTTAAGTGGGACTCCTGGATAGACCGAGATCGTGGGTTCGAGTCCCACTTGAGCCGAAATTTTCCTGTTCTTAATTTATTTTTTTCAATGCAAAATATTCAGTTAAATCATTTTCATTTATAAAATATTATTTAATTATTATTTATACCAACATTCTCATAAATCAGACTATTCACGATCTCGAACGAATCCAAAAGATTAAAGAAAATATTTCCTACTAGAGTTTTTGTAATCTTCATAGGTATTTTAATTCCAATATTCGTCAAGATAAGCTATATGGAAAGGTAATGAAGACGAAATGTTAATGCACCTACTGTAAGTTCTCCCATATGATTTGACTCGTGTGGAGGTTAATGTGTATACAAGGTCAAATATAGGACTTGAAGTATAGATAAGAACGCATGCACGTTCTTTCACTTGCTGATGATTGTGCTGTGCTCTTCACCCGTTATGTAACGTCAAAAGAAAACAAGAACCAAAATATCAGATGGAGCACAAATAACAGATACACTCAGCACAAATGCTTCCCTATATAATCTATTACAAAGTATTTATGGCATCCTTACTTCATTTATTTCGTTATAGAATATATCGCAAAACTATAACATTGCTTTCAGTTTCAGACCCCACTACGACAATAATCAAATGAGTTGACTCTTATCATCTGCAGTGTTGTATATTTCCAACGACTTTCAGTATACTGAATCACAGGATAAAGTAGATTAAACTTAAATATTACAATATATACCCTATACTGACCACTATACTGACCACATAGTACAAATCAGGGAGTGAGGTATAATGCTGTATGTTATCTGCATTGCAGGATTTACTGTAAATTCTAAATGGTAATTGGAAACTGCGGGACTCAGATAAAAAACGTGTATGAACCAAAATGTGCCAAGATCATTCTACTGATATTAATTTAAATATCAAAGGTTATTATAATTATTATTATGGATAATTCTGTATCTGTTCCAAAGAATAGTAAGGTTCGTTCGGTATTCTTTGATCTGTTCCATAGCTATTTCAGTTCTCAGACCTTTGAGTTTTCCATACAAATCTCTTGCTTTTACCCTAAGGAAGAAGTTACCGGAGAACTGTACAATAATATTAAAATTTCGTAAGAAAGAGTATTTATTGAAGAAAATATAGATCTGCGAGCAATTCTGGTATAGTTCTGTGTCAATTGAATTAACCGAGATTATTGTAGATTATATTTTACATATTTTTGTTGTTAAAGGAACATTATTTTTCAACGGGAGGTCTCATTTTCCAACACAGATTAAAGGTCCCTTGAGATATCAAGTACAATAGAGAACAAAGGAAGTGATATAGGACATGTGTATGGGAAAACGGGACCTCTCATTGAAAACAAACTACACGTTTAATTTATTCAAGTCTGAAACAAATTACTCGAGATTTTCCGATCGTTATGATAATCTTTATAATGTTATTTATAATTTCTATTTCTATTAATACAACTCTATTGTAGAATTATGAAAACTAAAGATTTGTAAGGTGGGTGGATTAGATGTAATAAAACAAAATGCAATACGAAAACACAAAATATATCTGGAAACGAGTCTGGAAACATATAAAAATAATTTTCCACAGGTAAGAAGATATGACTCTTAATTTGTACTGTTTTGATGTAATTAAAAGCAGGAAACATGTTTACTACTAGGATTGTCATTCCTTGTTGGTACTATCTGTTGTTTCTCCCTCCTCTCCACCCAATTGCCCTTGGGGGGGGGGGGGGAATAAGGGGAGGTGTGCATTTCATTCTATTAGAATAAAAGCATCTCTGGATAATAAAGGAAAAGTAGGAAGAGATGTTCTTTTCATACACTATTTTATAGTTAAATGAAGGAATAAAGTTACATCTTATTGATGAATAAGCGTGACTAAGTTATCAGCAATACTCGTTCCAAGCTGTTTACTTATCTATTCCTGTAGCTTTAGTTGTAAAATATTATATTTTAATAATAACTCACTGTCATAACGTTTTATACAACGAGATACGTATTTATAGTATGAGATACGTATTTATACTATGAGATACGTATTTATACTATGTGTACTAGTATGGTATTTAATTATAACATGTCCAGCATGTCGAAAGTGTTTTTATATGTGTTCTTCCAAGGGCGTAAATCACGACTACACATATGTCCCTTCCAATATTTTGGAAATGAATTAAAAAAATGAGATTTTCTCAGAATAAAATATATTTATTTGCTTACTCAAAATAGTCAAAATCGTGAAGAATGTCTCCTTTAAAAATGAAGAATTACTTTGAATTATTATAAAGGTGTAGCTCGGGTTGTATAGCTCTACGTGATTCACAAGAGATGTAAATTGAACTTTAGTTGATTACATACTATTAAGTTTTTATTTAATAACTTTAGATACTGTATGCTACTTAGAAACAGCATTAACTTACCTACATATTATAATAACAATATTAGTAACGTGATTTAAAATGGGCACTTTCCGCTGCAATTAAAAAAAATTCGCTCGAGAAGCGGACTGTTTCCAACGCTCCCCCTCTCCAAATGAAACATGCATTTACGCCACCGTGTTGTTTATTATATTACAAAAACACTTATTGATTTATAATGAGTTCATGTGGGTTTGCTGACTGTAACTGACATTAACTAAACATAAAACGTACAATTAAATTCTTATTATGCCTAGCAGAATAATTAAATTTATTAGTTTTGCTGGTAGACACACACCACCCGAAATTCCACTCTAGCTACGTCCCTACTTGCATTTCAGATGGAGTCAATACCTTTTAAACAAGAAGTAAATTGTTTCCCCTGGAAAAATAAAAGCCTTAATTTCGACTTTTTAATATTTTTGTATGGTACTTACCATTCTCATAGGAATAAAACGTAGCAAATGTACATAGGAGCAATAAAGAATTGAAAAAAAAAAAAAAAAAAAATTGGAAATTCCAAATGCTGAATTTTTGCAACATTCTTTATTGGGGTTACGAAATTTGTTTAATATCAACAAGTGGGTCCTCGGAAAATTAGCTAAGAATTTGGAATACTTGGAAATAGATAACAATAATATATTCGAAACGTAGATCGTTTTTGACAACGGAAAATTTTTTATGCGTTCATGCTAATACAATCCTGTAAATTTCATTAAAATCCGCCAAGTGGTTCAGGAGGAAATTAGAATTAAAGTTTTGACTTGAAGATGAAAATATAAAAAGAAATCGAAACCAAGGTCGGTTTTAACTACTGAATTAATTTTTTTATATGGCTATACAGATACTATCCTTGGTTAAAATTCGCCAAGTGGTTCCGAAAAAAAAAATAATCAAGAAACAAATCAGAGCTTTAAAGATATAAATTGTAAATTCGAAACCTAGATCGGTTTTGACTAAGGAAGGAACTTTTTGTATATGGCTATTCTGATACTGTCTTAAAAATTTGGTTAAAATCCGTTAAGCGGTTCCGGAGATATTCAATGAAGCATGAAAATACCCTGAAGATGAAAACACGAAATCCGAAACCTAGGTCGATTTGAACTGATTTCCGAATATGCTGAGGCTATATGCACTATACATCCTGAAAATTTGGCCAAAATCGAACGAGCGGTTACGGAGATAAGGTGGGGGGACGGACAGACATGATCGTCCTATAAGCCTTGGCTAAAAATGTATCTTCCCCAGTACTAGAAGGGACTATAGAAGGTTATTTTAGAAACAATAAATTTATTTCACTATGTGTAAAAATTTCACAGTGTGAAATCTTATCAAGTCAATCAAAATATCAAAAATTAGTGATTATTAAAAATATGTGCGTTATTCATAGATAACTATACAATAATCTTCACTTGAAGGATGTTGAAGTTTTTATATTTTCAAAGCTGTATATTTCTTATTTTCCAGTATGATGCAGGCTGCAATTTGTCTCATTTAAAACTAATCCCACTTGCTATTTTCAGTTTATCATTTAAAACTAATCCCACTTGCTATTTTCAGTTTATCATTTAGTGGTGTGATTACCATTAAATGATAAACTGAAAATGGAAATGGGATTAGTCTTAAATGAGACAAGGCTGCGATATTTGTAATTATGCTGTGCAATGAGTGTGGTAAGGAAAATACTGTAATTTTGAACTAATCCTGGGAATCCAGGACTATAAAAGTAACTTGGGAAAATAAAGTCTCAACAAGTCGCTGATGAATATAAAATCATATATTTGCAGAGAGAGAACAATATTCCCTTTCAATTATTTTTTATTTCAAGATTCTAGCTTCCATATTTGAGAATATATTACATCTTATAAATTAGTACCTTTGTTTCTTTTTTGCCACCCTGCATATCATAAAAATGGTCAAAAATTTGTTTTTACTCTCAGATGGTAATTTATTTGAAGACATTTACGAAATTTGAAAGGATAAAACTTTTTGAGTTCGTCTTCCGTTTACCGTTTACAGAATTTGATTTGCTCTTTTGGTTTAAAAGTTATGATAAAGTCAAATGGTAGCGTTCTTTATGAGACACCCTGTAGCGTTCTTTCTGAGACACCCTGTATCTTTGATAAATTAAATGATTGACTGACTACTAAAATAATTTTAAGAACAAGAAAAACATGGCCTCAACTCGGGCTATTAAAGGGGTATTTTTTCCTGCGGGAAGCCATCTTTTCTAACACAGCTTATCGGTCTCTATAGGAAAAGCGAGTACAATAGAGAACAAAGAAAGTAAAACGGGATATGTGTGTTGGAAAAGATGTCTGCCCGCTGGAAAAAAATACATGTTTAAGCTCAAGTGAGACTATTTAACAAATGAATGTAACTATATTTAATTTTAAATTTACATCAGTTTCATAAAATTAAGCAACATTATTAATGAGAATGACTGTGTTTTCCTTTCAAATTTATTTTTCCCAACATTTCATCCCAGGTGAATTGTGCAGATGAATTAAAAAGTTGAAATTTTTGAACTTAGATATTGAACTACTTTTCATTTCAACTCAGGTGAAAATCAAGGGTGAAAACGGGAATTCAACCGTATTTTCATCCAGTGGAAAGGGGACATTACTCACTAAATTTAAAATCCCGGAACTAACACAAAGCCCGGATATTTCATTCCGAAATATTCAAAAATCGATTTCCACCATTATACTTGTTACCGAAGCGCCATAATCTATAAATATCCTAAAAATCCCCGACCCGCACACATGAAATCACC
>JAQIWE010002664.1:0-12849 GCA_034698565.1 Campodea plusiochaeta | reverse complement strand
ATTCAATTTAATAAACAAAGACGTAAAAGTAAGAACAAAATTTATCTGTGTATCATGACATGATCATAAAACAAGAAGTTAACAAAGACACTCATGATTGAAGTCATCTGCTGTCAGCAGTTGCCCACGAAAAAACAAGTGGAACAAATATCTTAAAATATGATATTCTGATAAGGTACCACCCGCCATTGATGTAAACTATACATTATACCAAATGTTAAAATAAGGGCGGGTCCATCAGTGATACCACAAAGCCGAAGCGATTAACCAAGTTAACTTTTCTAAGTTTGCTCATGCCCCCCACCCCCCGGGGGCCCTCGAGACATTGCTAGATCATACCTCTCGCTGTAAACAAATTCAAATCATGGGATATACTCATAGCTCTTGTGGTACTACAACTGAATACTACATGAAAATATATTTACTACGATATTTTTTGACATGTTATTGAGTACATTAACCATTAAGATGCCAGGCTGATATCGTGAAAGCCGGAAACATCAATAAATTCAATATTACTCATCCAATTATCATGAGGAGTAATAAATTAAGAACTAACGACGTAAGTGAAGTGTTTATTGATTTTCAAGCAGATTGGATTAGTTATTGGTTCACGACTCACTTGTAATGCTCTTTAATTGTTAAATATTAGATACTTTTAAATAAATGAAATTATTGACTGACTACTTTGCATTAGTATAAGGAAGTAAAATATTTTGGTTCAAGTGAGACTCTCACCCACGACCTTGGTCTATTCAGGACCATTTCCTAACCATCCCAACGTCGTGGATCCAAGCCCCACTTGAGCCGAAATTTTTCTGTTCTAATTTTTTTAATACAAAGTAGTCAGTCAATCATTTGATTTATTTAACACATTCCTTTTCACGCTTTTAATAAAATAATTAATTTAAAAATAATATCAAATACTTGTAACATCATAGGGGAGGGCAGTCACATGAATATGGTTTCTTAACCAGTCGTTCAATCAACATTGAGTTTTATCATAGGGAATCCCATGTTAAATCCAATACTTAATATTGGAGGGCAATCACAAGAATATGGGTGAAATCAGCAATGACAAGCAGTCCTTAATGGGAAGTCTAACACACAAATTTTTCACTTTTGCAGGTACTATAGTTTTTAAGAAGTCACATAAATAATAAGGCAAAATGCCACAACTGGAGTCATCCTCAGTGAATAAAAGTAGTACACATAGCCATAGGAAAATTGAAGTTAGGTTGATTTATATTTTTCTGCAGTACTCCACCCAAGATCCAACGACAAGTTAGTATATAATATGACCAAAAACCTCGGGGATGAATTATTTTTCATATATTTTGTGTATGGATGTTATTTAATAAAAATGTACATTTTAAGTAATTCTGAAGTACATCAGTAATTTCTTAAATTATTATCAGGTGATGTGAAAAACAATTGATATAAATGAACTGTATTTTTTTCTTGACTTTTTCATCAGTGGCATATAGTAAAGCGTATAGGGTAGAGTATTCACACTTTACAGGAATCAAGATGTTTAATATCTTTCTTTGAGTACAACTTTGAATGGTTCTGGCTTCACTCTAAATGCTGAATTTCTCTCTAATGTGGCAACCCTATCACCAGGAGGTATTTTTATAGTAAACTGCTGAAGAATTGAAGTCGTGAATAGAAACAGTGAATCTCTGGCCAGTGATTCACCAAGGCATTGACGCTTACCTGAAAGAAAAAAAAAAGACAATGAAGTAAATTTCAGTAACAGCATGTAGTTTCAGAGAGTATGAAAGACAGTGATTTCTCACATTTGAGATTTTAAAACCATGAGGAACAGGTGGAATAGGTTGAACATCCCGCATATCAACATGAAAGTGTCTGTATGAGGAATATAGGACCCAAATATCGGGTTGTTTAATATTGATAATAGAAAAAAAAAGCCGAATTCCGTAAAAAGTACTATGTGCCCCTGATGATGAATTGTTTAATTAGAAACATGTTGGGTAATGTTCTTTAATGTATAGAGTGCTTTTTAACGAATTAGGCTTTTTATTTCTATCAATATACGACGTACAATATTCTATTGAAAGGGTTGTTTAATACCCTAGATACCATGGCCGAACGAGTGAGACCATGTTTGATACTATGTGAAATATATACGATGGTAGATCGGGTCATAGTGTCCCTAACCATGAAAGAGAAGAAATATTACATTTTCCTCATTTGACAATGTAAATAACATGTGTTTTGATGAAGACCTGCTAAATTTGAGTTCTGTATGTTCATTGGTTGGTATTTTTTGGACATGAACTGAAGAAGGTTAATATTACAAGATTCAAGGGGTGGGTTAACTTCAAATTTACATTTTGTAAGTAATGAGGAAAGCAATAACCGAATGAACCAAAATCAGTTTAAAAAAACATCGTACAATTTCTTTACTTGCTTTCGAAGGCTGTAATGTCTTCCTGGAATAAGGTTTCAGATTGATCTTCAAAAACTTTATCTACAACCTCTCTAAAACCTTCTTCAGTACCAAGCAGTGAACTTACAGAGCTGAAATTTTACAGATATTCATTTAAACACATGATGTTTACACTGCCAAGAGGTCATCATAATATCATTGTTCCTTCATAGTTAGGGATACTCTGAACCAATCCACCCTCGTAATTATAAAGTATTTCGTCTATACCCTTGATACCTCAGAATGAAAAATGCTACCAGTTTCATCTTTGTAGATATCAACAGGGACGCGGGAACTCTTTTTTAGCAGGGAGAGCGAGATCAAACTTAGAAGGAATAGATTTTCATATAGGTGAATTCAGTGAAGGCTTTTCTGGAAGCAAAAATAAAGGTACGTTGTATACCGTTCACGAAGCTCCACCATAGTTGGAACGAGCGAAGAAAATTTGGAAAGATTACGCTAAAAGCTGACTGTTTTAGACCAGTTTTACTTTATTGTAAAATTTAAGCCACGTTCTTTTAATTAGTTCCATTTATCTACACTTAACATACATGACTGGAAATAAATCTCCAACTACAGGGGGAGCGGCGCTTTCCATAATATTTAGCAGGGGGAGCTATCTCTCCCTCTCCCCGTGCTCCCCCTGCTCCGCCGTCCCTGGATATCAAGAGTACTGTTTATACCACTCGACTGTTGTATTCTGAACTGCTCTGATAGTATATTTAATATCGGATATTCAAGATACTGCAGGATAAAAATAATATGTTACTTAAGAACCTAATACCTGTTGCAATGATATTCTAGTAAAATATTTTAAAGTACAGAGATGAACATCTTTTTATCCTGTGCCTTGATTATTTTCCTCTGCTGCTATTAGAATGTGCAGGTATATAGGATAATTATTTTTATATTGACATTAGTATATGAGATTTTGCTGTATTTGATATTTTTACGAATTCATTAAGTACTCTCCCTCGTAGTAATACTAACCAGTAGAGAATGGAATGAGACTATCATTCTTCTGTAACTTTCCATCTTCATTAAGAAATCTTTCAGGTCTGAATTCTCTTGGTCTATCCCAATATTCTTCATCATTCATTGCACAGTATAAGTTGGAAACGATCATTGTGTCCTTTGGAATCTTGTAGCCTCGGAAAGCTGTGGGAAAACAGAAATAGTCAAGTACTTTAGTTCAAATGTGGATGCCGTTCACAGTTATGAGACAGATGAAAAAAAATCTGGCTTCTGACACAACATTTTCAATTTTTTTAGACATAATTCAGAAGAGTGCAATGTGTGCAGATTCCCTCCCTGCCGAAATACTGGAAAGGCTATATTTACTCGTGCAGAAATGAAATGTACAAAAATATAAAATGGTTCAAAATTTTCAGCTAAAACAGTATTTCTTAAAACAAGCGGAGAGAATTACGACAGGATTATTATCTCATTATCTGATTATTCCTATTTGGAAATTAACAGCTAAAATATCTATAAATATTGAATAAGGTAAACTTAACCCGCTAGATGCCGTGAAGGCACTTGCCACTTGGGGTGCATCGATGTAAGGGTTCAAGTTTCCTTGATCCCGACACAGAAACCGGAGATTGTGTGGTCAGCCCCACACTCCTGTCGGTCTTCCACCCCCTGGGCCCTGGTGCCCATTTAAAAGAAATGATCCCCAGCAGTTTTACGGAGGTTTACCAGCGTCTAACGCAGAACCTTCTGCACCCCAATATGATACCTAACCATCAGAAATGAATGGTTAGGTATCATGAATGATCAGAAATTTAATAGAAATGAGCTACATTTTAGTAGTGTAAATAGATAATAATCTCCATTCCTAATCAATTCAGTGAGTGCTATTATTTAATAACGATGAGGGTAACTCTATATTTAGTAAAATTTCAGTATTCTGCCTTATCTTACTTGTATCTTCCATAGCACTGTGAAATACTCCTACTGGTACAATTGAACTCATTCTTAATGTTTCCCATATAACTGCTTCAGTATAAGGTAAACTGTAATAACAAGAAATACAAAGTCACATTAACACTTCATATAGATATATTCATTTGAAAATAAAGCTATACTATTGTGAGGGTGCTTCGAGGATTGTGCATTTCTTTGAATGTAAGTTTCAGTACTTGAAGTATAAACAAATAAACGCTATTATGTGGTATCGTAGTTTCCTACTCAGTAGCGTATCCAGAAAATAATTTCGCACGGGGCCATACCTAAATTTTGCTCATTTTTATGATTAAATTTACCATTTGTGGCAAAAATAGACTGTTTTTTCTTATTTTCTCTGAATTTTGGGAGGGGACACGGCCCCTATGCCCCCCTTAAATACGCCCTAGTCAGCGTAAAATAAATTCTGGAGCAGGCATGAAATACATTGGGAATTTCTCTATTTCATTATTCCTTCGGTGTTGAAATATTGACAAAGAAAAAAAAACTGTTTCATATATGGTATTATGAAGTACATGAAAAGATCAATGAAAATTATAATAATTTGGCTGCTAAAATGGAGACTAAATGCATTCTTTATAAAGTAATGCATTATTTTTTTTTAAATATTGCAGCTTATTATGTGATATCTGTTTAATTCAAGTGTCTCTAATCATCCATTTAAAAAAAATCTGTTATACTGTTATTCTCCTGATAAGTATTAATGCTGCAACTTTTCACTTAAATACATTAGGAACTTTCAATAATCAATAAATCGATATAATACATACTTACTATTTTTTAAGATATCGTTTCAACGACATGTTCTCACTATAGTTTTTCATGTCATAATTCAGAGAGCAGCACGTCGCGGAAGTCATTTTTATTTGGCGTCTTTTGGGGCCATAAAAATCGCATTTTGAGTATAACGAAAACAACAATGAAATGTTTCCATAAAAATAATTTAGCTTATTGGAGTATCTGTATTTTTTGTGTATTAGACTTATATATTGTGTTCAAGCTTATTAATTTTTACCAATTAAAGCTAAAAATCCATTAACAGAATAAACGTATGAAAACACTATGATTTTTAATATGACTTTCGACCGAAAAGTTTATAATTTCTAGCACTGACAGTGTAGATTATTTTACTTAGAAAATATTTCATTATAGAAAAACGAAAGAAATATATTGACTATTTGAATTTGTATCTTATTATATACCTTGGTCTATCTTTAAGTGATGGCAACCTATCTCGGCCAATGACGTCATCAATTTCCTGTTGGATAATTTTCTGTTTCTCTGGATAAGCCATCATGAATCGTATCATCCATAACAATGTTGTACTCGTCGTATCAGCACCAGCGAAAAATAGATCTTGAAGTACAGATACCAATGTAAATTCTAGAAAAAAAAAGTTTGTTACCGTAATTAATGAATTATGACAGTGGATGATAATCCGTACAGTACTAATGCTACTGATCTCTAAACTGATGTCTATATTTCTTAATGTCACTGATCTTTAACGTTTTACAGCAGATCACTGTCTAATGTTTACAAATGTCACGTTACGGTATTGACCTCTAGAGATCAATGGAATAAATTAAAACTAAGAATTTTTTTATGGTTTTGGGAATAGAATAACTTTAATAATAGACTAATAATAATTCTTTATTTGTACCAACTGGGAGTTGCCCTCACTCATCGTACAAGAATAGTAAAAATACGATATTAATGAAAAAATATGTAGGTATGCAATGAAGCTTTACCTCCTTCTTCCTTATAAAAACTTGAATTTGAGTCTTGAGTTGAATTAATCTCTTTCAAATAAACATCAATGAAATCTCTCATAGAATCATCTTTGAATGTCGATTTGTGTTCTTCAACGTCAACCTGAAATTAGGATGAAGACAGTTAATACTATGTATTATTGTATAATGACATCTCCATGAGAAAATGCTTGTTAAGTTGAACATATTATAACTTTTTCTTTCTGCTTATGTATGGTGGAACAAAAATTTCGACATTTTTTTTATGGTGAAAAGTAATAATAAATTGCAAGTTTCTGTTTAAAGTATTACCTGCAGATAATAAATTTCTCATTTTCTGTAATTTTCTTGTATCCTACATTATTAAAAAAATATTAAAGAAAGTTTGACATTTTTTGACCCAACGGATCAAAAGATATTTCCATTTATATAAGTTGATAGAAGTTCTACAAGGTAGCACAAATCGAACTGCTGCTTATCTTCGCTACCTTGCGAATATATGCAAATTAGTCACTGAAAAACACATATCAGAGCATATCAGTGAGGAAGTAGCAAAACTGACTTAACAATAATGCAAATTAATCATTTTATTCACATAACAGTAGTTGTCTCGTTATCGGCTCCGCTTGCTCCGCTACCTTACAGCCTATATTCTTGCATTTTCTAAGGTGAATATCTCCACAACCGGTGATTTTTTGGAGGTAAGAAATATATATAGATTTGAAAACATAAATGGATCGGTACATCGGTAGAACTGAGGGGTTTGCCACTCGAGTCAGTCAGGTGTACAAGTGGCTGGTCAGCTCGCTGGTCAGTCATCAGTCAGTCCTTATTGTCAATCATCAGTCAGTCCTTGTCAGTCATCATTCAGTCATCAGACAGGTGTACAAATATTTACAAATATTTTTAGAGTGGCAAACCCCTCGGGTAGAACTTTATACGTATTGTACTGATTTTAGTGACTTCATCTGATCATAGATCAAAACGCACCAAATTTTTTTGGATATTTTTGGTGAGTGTAATAGTTCGGGTTCATAATTTCAAAACGATATGGAATAATTATGATGAAAAGTTAATACTGTTAAAAACATGGCACTGCTAAAACTGAATGTGCGTCTGCTTGTGTTTCGGTTTTATATGAGTTGAACCAGCGGGTGACATCAACTTCGGTGTATCCGGAAAATAAATTAAAAATACATTTTTATTACCAAATAAATATTCTGTACTGCTATAAAACATATCATTTCTCAAAGTAAAACTAATAAAAGTACCAAATTTCAGGTAACCCTTCATTTGTACAAGAGGCAAAACCAGAGTGTTTTTTGATCAACTGGCACAAGTAGTTTTACATAATATTACGAACGTTGTAACGAAAGCGTTTTAAGACTCCGAGAGAACCTGTCTGTGTATCCAAAATTGGTTGAAAACTGTTTGACCATAATAATGTATATTGTTGAATTTAAATTTACTGAGTTAATATAAAATAAAAATGAAGATGAATTCAGAATTTCAGATTTCAGAAACTAGGTTAAAAATGTAACAAAATGTCTATAGTGAAAATATAATAAAATATTGTCTTACTCTTGAAACAGCATAAAATAAAACAACAATCAAAAGTAAAATAAAAATAGCACTGTTTATATACACTTGAATAATAATTTCACTTTTCTCTCTTCTAGTCAGGAGTGGGTATTCGAAAAATTCTAATACCGCAGGTTGGCAAATTTTGAATTCCAGTTTTGACTCCAGTACCAAAATCAATTCCGATTCCAATTCAAATACATTTATACATGTATTTTGATCGAATTCTAATACCAGGTATTATGATTTTTTAATTGTGATTCCATTTCCAGTACATTTATATTTTGATCGGATTCCAATACCAGGTATTTTTTTTTTCGAATTCTGATTCCAATACCTAAACATTTTTAAATCTTGTATTATACTATTAATCCATACGTTGCCTTGGGAACAGCGGAAAATATGTAATGAGACAAAGTTACGTTTAAGACAGTTCGCGAAGCACCACTAAGGTTGGCGCGAGCGAAGAACTTTTCTGCAAATTTGAAATGAAAACTAGGCCTATATCAATTTCAGGTCATTTTCCAAAATATTGGGAAAGACATGAAACAGAAAAATCTGAATTAATTAGAATTCGAAAAAAGGAATTTCGAATTAAAATACTTCAACAATAAAAATTCTAATTCCTTTTAAAAACTTGATCTTGAAAAATATGAATTCCGATTCGAATACCGTGAACATACGGATTAAATTCTAATTCCGATTCCAAAACCCATCCCCTGGTTCCAGCGCTACCATATTATAATCGTTTTAAAGAGCACTTTTAATAGCTTGCGAAAATATACACTGTTTATTGAAAAATTGTCCGTAACACGGAACATAAATTTATTCTTTTCTTCGTTGCTTGACTCATTCGTACGTCATACTTTTCACCAATTCTATCCAACAACAATGAAATTCGGCTTGTATATCAGAATTGCTTCTTTTTCTTCTTTTAAGTGGTATATTTTCAGTTTTTCTTTGCTCGAGATTCTTTCCGTACGACGTGTCCATGACGTCCTTTTCCGTTTGTACCTCTGTATTGACAGTAGGGGGGCGGGGGGGGGGGGGGGTAGAAGCTTGACTGGCTGTATACAACTCAGGATAACTTTTACGTCTCCAAAGCTTTTCTGAATGAATTGAATTTTTATTGTTGATTAAATTAAATATATTGCTATATGTCTCCTTGATCCCTATATGTTCTTTGTTTTGTTACTTACCATCATATCTGCTCTCATGTCATCCATTGTTTCCCTAAATTCTCCCCACTTTATAAGTTTAGGCACTCCAGGAATATTCAATATCCACGGTAGAAACATGGCAATACCACTCACTCCAAAATCTTCAACAACACTAGAAATAAAGCGGAAAATATTTAACTTAGAAACTGAATTGCTGACAAGTAGGATTTCCTCTTCTTAAAAAATTGAATGCGGTTGAAGAAGATTAAATAAAAGAAACTATCCCTCTAGAATATTAAGTGAATGCACTTATGGTGCATAGATGTAAGGATCTACACTTTCATGACCTCGACAGAGAAATTAGATATAGTATAGTTTGCAGTCGGTCATCATACCTTAGTTCACACTCCCTGAGGTTGGGGGAATCCTGGCTGTGATATCGGAAATTTACCAGCGCATAATAATTTGGCGCCTATCGGGAATCGAACCAGACTACGGTGCACCACGGGGCACCAGACTACGGTGGCTGCTCAAATGCTAGAGTTAAATATGTATACAGATAGCAAACGGGAGAAATACAGGAAGATGGTTTAATTCTTACCGGAAGTATAAACTAAAAAACAAAATACATATCAAATTTGGTTTATTGGTATATTGAATTTTAGGTAAATCAGATTGGCGTTAATTTTCTGCGACATATTAACCTACGCGAGACGGGCTTTATTTTTCGAAAACGATTGGAAATAGAGCCCTGAAAGTTCAAAATTCAGAAAAAACATGTCTTTTTATATAGGCATTATGACAGCTGTTTTGTAGCTGTAACAGCACTTTTGAACTTTATCATAATCGCCTACCACCGCCATCCAGTCAATGTGTTATGAGCTCAAAATCAGTATGTGACCATTAAACTAAGTTTTTAAAATACAAAAACTGCAGTAGAGTATGGAAAAATAACATAAAGCATCCCCTAGGTGCTACAGTGTGTTATAGAGCAGTAATTTAGCACATCATAGGATCACCAAAAAAGTTAATCACCAATTCACCATAATTTACAGGATATTTTGACAATTTTGTCTCTTTTTCTGTGTGAGGGGCTCCAATACATCAGATATGTGACTTTCATATAGTGACTTAAGTTTTCTACACTTGTTTTGCTTATTGCACTACAGTTTTCCTAAAGTGAAAACTTAATTTAATGCCTACATACTGACTTTGGGCTTATCTCATATTGACTATATGGTGGTGGTATAGGCGATTATGATGGTCACGTGCTTGTTCAGCTTCAAAACAGGCGCCATAATGCTGGCACTTAATCAGATTATGTAAAAAGACATGCACTGTATCAATTTTGAACTTTTAGCGCTTTATCTTTAGTCGTTTTCCAGATAATACGTTAGTCTGAGACTTTCAGTGTTTATTGACTGAACCTCGTACAAATTTTGATGAAAAATCAATATTCTATATAACTATTCGTTAGAGAGTTGATTACAGATTATTGAGACAGGGTTTATAAGTGGAGAGAACATAATTATTATCGAATTCGATTGTCAGCAGTGGAGCGAAGCTACTCTAATATTTTTATATACTGAGAATGGTTAACCAGATTTGTGTTACGAACATCTAGTAAGGTGCCACCCGCACAATTAACACGACAAAATTTTTAGAGACGGGGTTAATACTGTTAAAACATGTTTAACACTAAAGTCCGTTCATGCCCTCTAATACTCCAAATCCTAGTTATCTGTAGAGTTTTAAGTTCAAGGACTTGAGTTTATCAACAAGCACTTAAACTATGCAGTATATGTTGCTTGTTTGGTGAATAAAAATTCAGAGAGAACTTACGAATTGACTTTCCTGAAGAGGGCCTCCAATTTTGGGTCGTCTTGTTTGTATCTAGTCCCAGTGATTATATTCCAAAGTGCATTCACAACAGCAAGATTGAATTTAAATTCCAAATCCAAGGGTGCTCCAGATGCAGATCTGATGAAAAAATGTTGGCGTAAAATTAATGAAATGTTTTAAATTAAAATGATGAAGTAATAATAAGGACAATTCAACCTCGAGCGGTGTTCAAACTAACAACCTTTGAATATCAAACTTCCCTAACCACAGAGATATGATATCGAGACTGTACACAGTTTTATTGTCATACTTAATTGACCATATTTTATTGTCTAACTGTAATTGAAATGTATTATATTTCCGACACTGAAAACAAATAATTCCTATTACCTAAATCCCTCCATTAGATCTTTAATCTCATCGTGAATAAGTTCTTCCATTGTTCCTTTTCCAAAACCAAAGTCTCTCAAATGTCGAAGTGTGAAACGTCTCTGTTCAGTCCAATGATGACCTTCACTGTTGATCACACCTGAATTCATAATATGGGGAATTTAATTCGTTATTAAAACTAGAGCCGAATTTACAAAATAAATGAATCAATAATAATGCCATCAATCGATCTCAGTGGTGATCAAATCCGTAGAATGATTGTGATCGATATTTTATGAAGAATACTGATTTGTTCTTGTATATAGAATCGGGCAGAATCAGAAGCGCGAATTCATGTAAAATAATACATGTATGAACGATATATCAATATTATTCAGAAATTCCTGATTATATTATCTCTGTTTTCTAGGGTGCCTCCCACGAGAAGTTTGGGTCTCTGTCTCGTCACAGAATGCTGTTTTCGGTCTCGTTAAAAATACGAAGTTTATGGTAATATCGTTAATTATGCTATTAAAATGGAACTTCGCTGTAATACGCATAATGTATATAAGTAAATCCACGAAATGTGTTTTTAAGTAAAACCAAGATAATATAAGCTTTTGATTTTAAAAGTTTGGATTAAAAAAAATGTGATTCAACGTTTTCCTTGTTTTTCTTCTATTTCAATAAGTTTCGAAAGTTTGAATTCAGAGTAAGAAAAATATATTTTTTAATGACATATTAATTAGATCATTATATTTCAGTTTCTAGGTGGGACATATAAAAAAATTCGGGTAATACGGTATTATGGTACAAGCAATAACAAACACAACAATAGTCTATGTTGTAAACTTTTATTCCAGTTGAAAAACTTTCATGATGATGTACTGGATTGTAATAAGCAATAACGAACACAACAAAAGTCTGTGTTGTAAACCTTTATTCCAGTAATTCCAGTATTCCAGTACAGGTTTACAACACAGTCTTTTGTTGTGTTCGTTATTGCACAATAATTATTGTCAAAGTTTTTTAATACCATATTGCAGGCCTAGTCTATGGGTTCTAATAGTTTCAAAATAGTGTAGGTGTGGTAAGATGATTTAGGAAAAGCTAAAAATTATTAAAAAATGTCATGTCTTTCATAAACTCTAACCAAAAACACTTTTTTTGTAGATAGGCCTATGTGGAAAAGATAATTATCCTATATTTCTTGCTTCTACTAGTTTTCCGATTCATTTTCAGATATCAGAATTTTTAATGAGAATATCAAAGTTTTCACGCTACATGTTTTTTTAACTTGTTTATTCAATTTTTAAAGAAACATTATTTCTTATTTCCTCAAATGGTAGCAATTGTTTATTTTTTGTTGACTACCAATATCCTCTTTAATAATATAGTGTTTGAAAACCAAATTGGTGAAATTCAAGTAAATTAGAAAAGTAAAAAAAAACTGTAACCTTGTACTGTAATTCCTTTAATGTTATTTCAAATGAATGTAGTATTTAGTATCTACATTTCTGAAATATTAAAAGCTTCTTTAATTTTTATTTATTATTGTTAACCAAGATTTTTTCTATAATATTTTGTTTTTATTTCAGCGTCACTTGTTGGGTCTTCAAGCCATGAAAGTTCGTCATTTGGGCCTCCTTGGATTAAATGTTGTTCAATTTGATTTTGAGGACCTAGTCAGACTAAAATCAAAACCAAAGGAATTTCAACATTTTATTAA
>JAQIWE010002663.1:0-12849 GCA_034698565.1 Campodea plusiochaeta | reverse complement strand
TTTTTTTTTTTTTTTTTTTTTTTTTTCAAATAGTATTTTGAATTTGGAGAAGTACTTATGAATGCTATAAAAGTATAAACAGGTCAACTTTTTTCACTTGTAAATTTTCGTAAAAATCATGTTCATAGTTTTTTTATTAGATTTTTTAATAGTAGCATGCCTTTTTTTTTGTCATTTTAAATTTAATGTTTTTGAACATTTTAAAAATCTTTTTGGTCATATTTCTTTCTTTTTTTTCATTTCCTTTTTTGTCCAATTTTTTTACTTTTTTCATATATTTTTATAACAATATACACATCAAAACCAAAATAAAACAATTGGATTATATATAAAAATAATTTATTTTACAAATATCATGGTGATAAAAACTCGGTGGGTTTATAAATAACATATAAAATCATGACACAATATCATTGATATAATAATAACAATTATATAATACGAGTGTCCGTTCATATTAATAAAAACGTGATGGCAGTGACGATAAATAAATTATAATACATAGCAGGAAATAGGTATAAAAAATCAGTCAGAGTTATTCTCTAAAACGAGAAAAACAAAATAGTACACATGAGACTTGAAAAAACAATTATTTTGCGAGAGAAAATAAATAAATTTGAACTAATTTTTATGAAGCATTTATACTTGCTTAATATAATATTAATAAATTTTAAAACAGCAAGAAATGTTTTTTCAAGTCTTTTAAATGCTTTGAGCTTTCACAAAAAGAAATATTAGTGATATAATACTAATCACTACTATATTATTTTTTGACTAGTTTTTTGCATTGTTAAAACAATAAATTATATACGTAAAAAATAAATAATGTATAAATTGCGATTTAAAAGCATGCATTGCGATAAAAATTGATGTACTTGCAAAACATTTATAATAAATATTTAAAAATGCATAATTAATAACTGCATGGATAAAAATTTGATTATAATATATAAAATAAATATTAAAATATAAATTATTCCGGTAGTTGAAATATAGGATCTAACATACCATTTAAAGAACTATATCTTCCAGTCTCAGATTTGACATCAAGCACACTTTTTTGGTCGAATGCGAAAAACAGATCTAGGAAATGTTCGGCTTGAGATTCGAATAAAATAATTCTTGATATACGTCCGACTTGAGATTCGAAAGCAATACTTGATATGCGTCCGCTATTTTTTCAAAAACGATACTTGATACATAGATGTCCGACTTGAGATTCGAGTTCGTTAACCTCTAGATTTCATTAATGAACATTGTCCGTTGCTTGTGTGTTAGCTGATACGGTCTTTGGGTGGTATTGTACACATCCACACCCGACATTGACGTTCTTCACTGATGACTCCGACGAACCTCGATATTGAACTGGAATTGAGAGTTGGATCGTATCACACTTGTAGTAAATGTTCTCAGCTTCATTCGATAAATTCTTACACTCGCAGACGTCCGATTCGACACATTCGATATTCGGTAATAATGCTGGGATTCGATCGGGTGAACAGTCTATGATGACCTTGGCGGGACACAAACTATGTTCGACAGACTTCCTCCACGATGCGAGTAATAGCTGAGGATCAGTATCATTCAAATTTAAACAAATATTTTCGGTCGAGTCGATCTTATTTTCACTGATTGGTAACGATGTGACTATCGACAATTGCAGAAAACTGATCAAACAGATGAAATTCATCAAATTGAAACTTGTACTTGTAAACTGTGCCATGGTGTTGAGAAAATTAAACCTTCCGTAACAGGGCATACTGTTTTAATGTTAAATCGTTGATACGACGATATAGAATGTGAATTCTTACCGACAAATTCAAATTTATATACTAGAGTTGGGGAAGTCCCTCCCCCCCTTAGAGTCGTCGACTGACACTCCTCCCGCCGTGCCCCCCACACCCCCTTCTCGATTCCGCTCTCCGTATTGTCGACCGATAGAGGAAAATAATAGTACGATACAGCATAAAACGACTGATATTGTGGTAGGAAAAAAAAGTTTTTTGATTTGTTTTTAAAATTTTGGTTTCTAACTTTTTTAGATGAAATAAAATCTTGATTTTCGTTTTTTCTTCTTAATTTTTTTTCTTCTTAAAACTGGTTTTTCCTTTCGTTCTCTCAGCGAATTATTAAATGTGATTTTCAGGTTGCGCAATAATGTGTAAATTTAAAATAGAATTTTCTTATGCATTCTTAAAGAATGCAATATTGAATAACTTTTTGTTATTGTGTGATTTATTAATTCGTTAATCATATTATGATAACAGTTATTTAATAATTATAATAGTAAATAAAAATGATTATGATTAAGATTATGAAGATTACTGTAGATCGGATGTCAATTTTATTAAAATGAGAAACTGGTGATTCAGAAATTGATTATTATATTAATTATAATTAATTTATATATATATTTTAATTAATTTAAATATCTAGTAAAATTGATGAATTTCAAAAATAGTCATATTAATTATCCAAAATTACAGTTTTGTACTTAAAAAGGTGTGTGCAGCGACGAATCATATTTCATTGGTTTAGATTTTGTAGGTCACTTAGGAAAGGTCATTCTAGGTCAATGTCAAAGAGTTGATGGTCTCGGATGTTTAGGTGCTGCAAATATTGAAATATATTAAATATTGTTTTATTTAAGGTATTAACTTTATCATTGAACATATGGCGACTTATGGTATTAATAATAATAGTAATTTTAAAATAGTATAATATTTTTATATTAATACAATTAGCACACATTTTTATAAACATTAAAATGGCAACATATAATTAAAATAATATAAATTTAGTTATTGTAATGACGCAAAACGATTTAAATTATTCAGTACCACAATTAGAGTCGGTACATCCTAATAGGATATCACATTACGTAAATTAAAGCAGGAGTCATACACATTTTATAATAAACCATTTTTTAAAAATATAAATAACCTGGAAAACGGTAAGAACGGAAGATTATGACGTGATAACTTTAATAATACGTCATTAATTCAATTCTCTAAAATAAGGAAAGATTTGGTTAAAGATTTTTTCTGAAGATTAGCATGTTATCTAACTCGAAGGGGTAAAAACACGTGCTTTTGAAGTGAAGCCGGTTTCGAGATTTCGTTTTGTACTTATGTTCTGACATTATATTTTTTTAATCGGCGGAAGTTATTTGTAATGGTCATATGTTTTCCTGATGTGCTTTTATGTAACTGAAATTTCCCAGTTAGATGAAATGAAGGTTAGCTACATAGTCAGTTAAGCTCAGGACGTGACCTAATCTAACATAAAACAAAATTAAACGTATAAAAATTTTATTATAACATTTTTACTAGTGTTTATAATTACTAAATTTTTATTTTTGATAAATTCAAATTTCAGAAATGTAGAAATGGATTCTCTTCTCTTCATCGTTCTAATAGTGATTAAACTTTGACACCAAAGACGAGAAATTTTAAATTAGTCAAAGTTTAGTAGACCTAGCGACGACTTTATTTCTTATGACCAAATATACACGAAAAATAAACTCATTTAATACAAAGGAAAAGATAGAAAAAGTTGGACTCATAACGTGATCCTGAAGAACACCGAACATTCTTTCATCCGTTTGAAAAAAAAAAATCTTCCCCGCTTCTTCTTAACCTCATCTATGTTACGAAAAGAAACTTCTTTATCGATCTATGACGAGAACCACGTTGCTGTGATGATTTCAGCATTCCCGCCACACACCTGTTTATAGTACAATCCCATTGGTGCATTTTGATGACGTCAAGTTTCAAAGGAAAATTATATAGTAGGTCGACTTGTTGTGGTATTGGTTTCGAAAGTCTACTAACTGTGATATAATAGTCCTATTAATAGATTTGTGTTTGTTGTTGTAGGGGAATATTTTGCTTTTTTGTAAGGTCGGATGATGGCGAAAATGAATTGAAAGTAATTTTTTGGGTGGTAGTTTCCTGGTTTAGGGAGATTTCGTTTTTAGAGTCTCGACTGGTTTTTAAGGAAAGGGTAATTTTTTGGTCCTGTAAGGGAATTATATTTTTCTTGTTGGGCTATTTGATGGTCAGTTTCCAGATCCTGGATGGTGTTTTACGTTAAGATCATCCGATCATACAATTAAATATGGTCGTAGCATCTGGTTTTTGCCATTAGTCATTCTGTCTAATAGTGACTAAATTAAGAGTAATTATCCCAGGTAACGCACTTTCTCCGATTTAAAGTAGACAAATAAATCCTTTGTCAAACTAAAGTCGGTAAATATAATAAGGCGAGTGACTTTGAATCGTCTTGAATGGAAACTTAATATAAAAAGAGGAATAAAGTATTTTTTTTTATATGAGTCCTCATAGGTCCTTAAAACAATTATTACATATAAAGGCAATATTAATAATAAAATCTTAATGTAAACAGTTGAAAAATTTTTAATGTTGTTCAAGCTCACCCGCCTTGTTATGTTTGGCCGAGCATAAGTATAAAGTATCATAGCATTCTGAAGTTTTAGTATAAGAATTTTCAAAATAAATTATGAACTTTAGTACTTTTATGCTGAACATTCTGTATTTTTTTAGGTTTGGGGGGGGGGGGGGTGAGGGGCATGTTTATGTTTTTTTTTAATCCTATTCATCAGTTACTGTAAGTCAAACTTATAGCTGGGAGAAATTAAAGAAAATTTTACCTAAGAATAACGTAAACTTTTGAGGAAATATTCTAGGATCATCATTTAATATAGATACATATTTCATGAGTGAAGAAGACAATTTTAAACCAGTATTTACAGCAGCTTTTGAAATGAACATTAAGCTGATGCAATCTGCAGCTACTCTTAGATCTGTAAAACATTCGGGGCAAAAAGATGTAGGTTTTTCCAAAGGCTGAAATTAACTATATAACTAATAGAAAAATTACACAACATTACGAACAACAACAACAAAAGAACTACGAGAGAAAAAGAAAGAAAATCTTCCATCAAACCATTTTCAATCACAACAATAAAAAAAAAATCTTCACAACCATTCATCATTATTTACAAATGCACTAACGTAGACTTACGTAATCTTACGACGTGCCCTTAACGCGATTCACATGGTGCATACCTTAGAAAGGTCAGTAACGCGAAAGAAAACTATAAACACGTGGAAATGAATGAACTTTATTGCTGTTTACCGTTCTGGAAATTAAAAGTTATTATAGGCGTGATTCTTAAACGGGATCAGTAGTCTGGTGAGCTCGAAACGTAAACAGAAATGTCCTCATTAATTGTAGTTCAAGGTCGCTGACGTTTTTTGTCGTTTTGGATACAGTTTTTTTAGTTCTTTTTAAAATTTATTATGACTGTAAGTTTCACGGGATCATAATAAAATGTGATACTGATTTATGTAATAGGATATCCTGTGAATATCAGCTCAAATTTACAACTATTATGAACATTTATTATGCTACTTTTTTCTGTAATTTGTGCATAATTAATATACGTTATATAACCTATTGCAGTTTTGTTACCGGAAAGAGATTGGACTATTGATAATTTGCATGATGCCAATTATGTGTTTAATTTTTATTTATATATTTGTCATTTGCCGCCTGATGATGCTTTGTCTTGTAATAGCGAAACTAGTTGCAGTGGAATAAATACTACAGAGAAGGCAAATTTTTGATTTTATTACAAATCATATATATAGCAGTTAGCTTATATTTTATAGAATCTTTTAGAATGCAGTATTTTTTTTTTAACTTTAGCTCATACTCAGTACACTACAGATATAAAGGCATAACAACGACTATTCTTCACAACCTATCACGCTATTCTTCACAACTCAGTACAGTAATTATTTTTGATGTAGAAGTAACAGAATTATTTTAAAATAATTAAAATAAGATTGAAAGCAAATTTGCTGAAATGCATTTTCCAGTATTATTGTACAATTAGAAAATATACTTTGCTCAACATCAGTGAAAAAAAAAATTAATTTAAAAAATTACTATAATAAAATTAACAAAATATCACAGGTTCACCAGAAACATTTTTTCATTCTTACTTTATCACAAAACATAATTTAATAATTGTTCTCTGAATTAAACCACAATTATAAACTAACGCACTTACACTTCCGTTGATTGAAAATACACGTGCAAATTATTATATCGTTGAAGATGGGTTGATGCGTGATTTTCTAAGTATTTAAATCACTACGGATGTACGGAATAATTGTGCGATGTGGAAGTGTGATAATTTATTGCGAATTTATTTCGTAACTGTTGCTATTATTAGTTACTGAATGATGTTTATTTGTCAGCTGACATAATAGTTTAGACGTCAAAATTTTCACTGTAAATTATTGGTATGGCATTATAATATGCGTATTAAAAGACATTTTTTTCAGCGGGAAGCTATCTTTTCCAACACAGATTATCGGTCTCTATGGAAAGCAAGTACAATAGAGAACAAAGAAAGTATAACGGGAAATGTGTGCTGGAAAATGAAACTCCCCGCTGAAAAAAATACAGGTTTAAGAGTTTGCGATAGAATTACATTAATTTTTTTAATTGTATTGAGGAATCTATTTTAACACGTCGGATGTTTGAGTAATATCTAATCTATTGTTTGAGAACATTTCTTATTCATTAAAAGAAAACAATATTGTCTGAATTGTCATGGACCGGTACAGTATGACTTTTTTACTGATACCACATTAATTAATATAATTATAACGATTGTCCGAAGAGGATTTTTCATTTTATTATTATTTGACTTCTTGATAAACTTCTAGATATTAATGAAAAAAAATCAGAAGCCAGTTACTCATTAATAAATAATATTAATGTTGAATATAATTATTAAAAAAAAATCTTTTTGGCAATACTGTAAATTTCTTTAAAGTCAACAGGAAATTGAGAAAAAAATGTTCACTCTCTTTTTATCTATTAAAAGAAAGAATCTGATGATCTCAGGTTTTCAAAAGTTCCATATTATTTATGAATATTTAAATAAATTTAAAAAAATAACCGCAAGCACATGGTATTACGACAATCTACGCAAAAATGTAATTCCATAACTGCATCAAATTCCAGGAAATACCGCAAAAATTAATTCACGGATACATATCTCTTACGTTCGTCGCGCGCGACGGAAACACGATAAAAAATTATCTGATCATACACAGACTTTACAAACCGTCTACCTCACTTTTGAATCACAATTTAAAAATAAAACAACAAAAAACTGATAAAATCTCGGACGATATAAAAATAACTATCAAGGAACTTCAACTTTCTTTCAAAAATGAAGAAAAATGAATGGTTGACGTAATACGAAGGACAAAAATGTTCCCCTATCGGAAAAAGATGACATATTTAACGTGAAAGTATAGATTATACCGGAGTCTGGTAGGTCGTGGACCTGTTTTATTACTAGTTTTCATTGATAAAAAAACATCTCTGACGTATGTATGACGCGTTAATCTTGCAGAACAACTCAGTTAATTGTTAATTTGTAAAAGGTGTGTAAAAGATATGTGATGAGTTGTATTGTCAAAAATATATATTACAGTTGCAAGGTTTTTATTTTTAAAATGTTTTACGTAAATCGGCTATTGTCTGAGATATTTTTATTTTATATAGAAATATTTATAAATTCTTGTATTGTTTTATGTAATACAATAAGTATTTTGGTCCGTTACAAATTCCTTCAAATACGTAAGAGTATTAAGATTGAAGTTGTAGTACTACTATTTAATTATTATTAATTGGGGTGATTGCTATCTTGTATCAATAATGTTTTACATTTTTTTTATTGCTGAATAGTGGCATCCGACTACATTTATCGTTGATGGAGTGAAAATATTAATTAAGATATTAATAATGTAAAAGTTATAATGAATATATTATATTGAAGCTGAGTATTGCCAGTAAATTACATTTAATTCAAAGGCAATTTTGTCAAATCTTGCAATATTAATTTAAATATCAAAGGTTATTACATTATATTGAAAATTAGAGAATCATTGGAATGAACAGTCAGGAGGTTTAGTACCCATTATCCCACAAACGGGGAACTGGCTTAACTTATATGGGAAAGAGTGGTAGGGATAAGAAGAGTGTACGACCGCGATTTCAACCTTTGATATTTAAATTAATATTGTGGAATTTGCCAAAATTTTCTTTGAATTAATTGTAATGATATCAACATAACTCTAAAAAAAGTTATGGATGTCAAACTATTGTTTCTGAAAGTTTTTGTAAAATTTTTAAAGGATTACCTGCAGATAATGAATTTCCGGTTTTCTGTGGTTTTCTTGTACCTTATATTACTAAAGAATTTTTACAAAAAAGTTTGACATTTTTTGACCTAACGGATCAAGGGATATTTCTGTTTATATAGTCGATAGATTTTCCGCGAATAGAACAGACCAACCTGCTTAATTTCGCTGCCTTGCGAAAATATGCAAATTATTCGCTGAAAAACACATATGCGACGTAAGTAGTAGCAAAACTGATTTAAAGATAATGCAAAATAATCATTTTATTCATATATCAACAGTTGTCTTGTTTTGAGCCACACTTGCTCTGCTACCTTACAGCTTATTTTCTTGCATTTCTAAGGTGAATATCTCCTGCACAACCGATGATTTTTGGGAGGTAAGAAAAATAATAATTATGAGTTATTTATATGAAGAAAACTAATATTTTGTTATGATATCAAAAAAGTCAATTTAGCTGAAAGTAACTCTTTAATAATGAGCAGTACTATAGTAGAGTACTTCACAATTATTTTACTGTTGGTATTTCGGAGCTGTTAAAACGTACAGTCAGAACTTGTGGTGTCAAAAGATCTGTTGGAAACAAATTACAAAGCACGAAAGCAGAATCTCAAAATTTAATACAGGCTAAACGTTTTAGTGGTTAGAGTAAGAAAATCTTTTTAATATCAATCTCATCTTGTATAGCAATTATAGTCTCTTCCGCCTATAGGGCATTCTCCTTTCCGCTCGAAATTCTTTCATTTTTTTTTCTCTAAAAAATTGAACGTCCACTGAGCACTGACTCGCAAATCTAATAATGTTTGAGAAAAGACATCAGCATGGTTCATGGTAATAATAAAGTTTTAAAAATCAGCAAGTAAATAAATGTGGAATCCTTCTAATTGAGAATTTATATTTTTCTTTGGTGTTTTGTGGTCTTATCTCAAGAATTAAACAGAAAATGTCCGTAAATTTTCAACTTAATGCAAAGTCACGATACCGTTTGATAATGACTTTGAAGTAAAGTTGAAAATTTACGGATATTTTCTGTTTAATTCTTGAGATAAGACCCCAAAACACCAAGGAAAAATCAGCAAGTAAACTTTATCTAAAAATACTAATATCTACCTAATTTATATTAATTTTTTTATTGTTATTCTCTTCTATATCTTACAAATCTTACTTCTTACTTTCCGGCATTACTTACAAATTATTTAAATAAATTTATACAAGAGAACATTATTAAAGTAAAATATACGGTGACATTAAGTTAGTCATGAATCTCTTTGAACAGCTGTAAGCACTTCTTTAATTAAGATACTACAGGTATGATTTATGCCTCAGATGAAAGAATATATAAGTCTTTTAAGATATCGTTTGTCTACAAATTAATAGTTGTTTTTGCACAATCTCAAAAAATCAAGGACTATAATTTTTGTTTAAAATGAAAAAAAAAAAAAAAAATATTCAGGTTATTACTTTTTTTTTTCAAATAAATGATGTTATTTTCTTATTTAAGAAAAGCCTGCGGCACCTTCTGATTGCAAACGAGATATTATAAATATAAAATAAAATAATTATAAAAGAAATGCCCAAATTCGTTCTCCTAGTGCTGTCTTCAAAATTTGAATTTGTAAGATATAAAACTGGAAGATTTCATATTCATCACTTTCATTAAATGTAAACCAGTTCTCAAAATTTCAAAATAAAATAATCATCATTTAGTTTTTTTTACTACATATGAATTTTCAAACAAATTTCCCTATTTTGTAACACAAGATGTGAAGATCACTGAAGATTTATATAGGGAGATCACTATCCATATTCGAAAATTCATAGAGCAAGAACTATAGAGTAGATTTTCTTACGTAGGAACGGCTACCAATTTGAAAGAATATGATATCTCAGAATGATTGTACATTTTCATCCTCTTTCATTTAAGTCATAATGGTGACTGTAATTTTATAAAATAATTTTATAAAAATGATGAAAGTGTGAGTCATTACTTAATTGTCACTCTGTAGAATGAAAGTGATCAAGTATAGTAAGTGATCAACTACAGAAAGTGATCAAGTATAGTAAGTGATCAACTACAGAAAGTGATCAGCTATATGAATCATTAAGATTAAAATATGAATTATTTAGATTAATGGCTATCGTAATGTGCCCCCTTCTGCTCCAAAGAAGAAGAAAAAATGGAAACGAAACGAGAAAAATAATAAAATTGGTTAATGATCAATCCTGCAATTTTTCCGACTACAATAGTGAATGCTGATGACACATAAAATCGGCGCCAACATTTGTTTCCCTAAGTGAATAATATGATTTTTAATAAATATACCATTATAACAATACATTCTTCGATATAATATCCGTGAAAAATAATCCCGCAACGATTTTAATGAGTCTATACATGTAAAAATAAACATCATCACATTATTTAATATTCTGTGCAAATTTCAGCATACAAATTTATGATACATTAATAAACATATACTCCATTAATAATCAGGATATGTTATCCGAAAACAAAAATAAAACTCCCCGATTTTAACGGAATTTACGCTTTTGTCGCATGCAATAATTATTTTTCGTTTGCTGTAGTTTTTAACGGATGTCGGTATACCGATAAAGAATTATTTAATATTGCTTTCGGTCACCGATTAAATTCTTTAAGTTTGTTAGTTTTCATGTGGTTTGTGAATTTGGGATTCACATTTTTGTTTTTGAGATCGGTGGATTTAAATTAGTTTCGGATTTATGTAAAACTGGGTAAATTGTATTTCGTTTCGGGATTTTGAATCGGGTTTGTGATTTTCTACAGCTTATTATTTTACTAGGAAGTAATTTTGCAAAGTTACTCAAATTTATTTCCTTCGATGCATGCTGGAAAAATTCGCGATACCTAAACTACGTATTTCCCATTTTCTATATTGTATACTGACTAGAACTAGATGGTCAATCATGTATAAAATTGTTGTAATATAAATGAAATCGTAAACTGACTACCATGTATTAGAAAAATTAATTAAGAACAAGTAAAGTTTCGACTTTAGTGGGACTCAAACCCACGACCTTATTCTATATCTAGAAGCAAGCTCTAACCATCTGAGCTATAAAGATCGGTAAAGTTTATCTCATTCTTAATTTTGTTATGCAGTAATTTCCTAATGATGTCAAGTATCATTATAAATGCAGCAAGGTTTTCTTGTACTCGATATTTGTGTAGTTGTAATAAAGCATTTAATGAAATATTACGAATTTTACAAAATTGAAGCTAAATATTTATTGATGGCGATTTATCTGGGAATTTATTCTTAATCACTTTTGATTTAAATTGAGAAAATAAATACATAAAATAATAACTCATTGTTTGTTATGTTAATTTAGCCATAATAAAATATCATTATTATTTTCTAAAATAATAATAATAAAAGTAAAGTAAATCAGTATAATATACTAATTTATGAAAAGAAACAAAGAGCGCTGATTACCGCTTAATTTTCTTTATTTCCAGTGAACCTGAGCCAACAAGTGACCATTAAAGACCTCCAGTTGACCTCTTCATGATCCTGAAGAACTTCAAAGTTTTGCTTGTACATGATCACTTCTTTAATCTTATATCTTGATTTTCAAAAGTCATTTTGCATGATCCTGTCATAACCATTCTTAGAAGAAATCTATAACAATTTGATTGCTTAAATCTTGATTGCTAAAATGTTTTACTTGAATGTGATGCGATTGTTTTTCGTTTGGATTGTGATAATTTCTTGATATTCAAGTTGTGGGACAAGTTTAGTCTATACCAAAGTTGATGTCATATCGTATAGTCTGGGATTTTAATAGGTTGAAGCTATTTGAAAATTGAAACGAGAATTTAGAATATCTAAAAAATGAATCTAGACTGTATTGTAATGGTGTATATATGTGAAATACAGATTTGTTAAAGGAGTATAATTTTGATACGAATTGATGGTTTAATACTGATGCTGTTATATCTGATGATGCGCACGCCTGACTGAAACAATTGTTATATTTCAATAAACTTTGATTGAGAAGAAAGGAATATTTCATTCAGTTAATAATATCTCTTCAACTGGTCAAACTATCACTATAAGAAATATATAATTCATTCTACTAAAATGATCTCCTCCTAATTTTATGTCCATCCATTTTATCGCAGAGAAACCAATGTTTTGAAACCGACACCTAAAATATTATTGAAGCATGAGAAATGTTCGAAAGAAATAGTGATCAATATTATATTTAAATTAAATTAAATTAATAGAGGCTTGCAATAGTTGCAAAGGAATTATTATATAATAAATTTATTATATAAAATAATGTGGTTATTACCTGACTACTTTGCATTAAAATAATAAAGTAAGAACACGAAAAAAAATTAATGTAAAGCAGTCAGTTAATCATTTCATTTATATATAAGTAGTGTTCCTATCGATAAAATAGAAATATCGTCGATATCGATATATTGCCTCGATATTCAATACGATATTTGAAATGTCGATATCGATATTTGGTTGTCGATATGATATATCATAGGAGCTTGGTTGTCGATATGATATATCATAGGAGTTCCTTCCGATACGATAGAAAT
>JAQIWE010002662.1:0-12852 GCA_034698565.1 Campodea plusiochaeta | reverse complement strand
AGTATAACTGATGAGCCTTTAAGAGGCAAAACAGCTGTCTTATACCATGTCTATTCCTTGGTGACTAATACCCCAAAACTTTCAACTTAACAAATTAAGTCACTATAGTTTCTATCTATATTAATAAAAATATCTGTAAAATAATCTACGTTATTCAAGAATTCAAGAGAAAGAGTTTATATTTCCCCTTTCACTTTTACTTACAAAAGTTTGTTAGAAACAAAACTTCTCGTATTATTACAGTACAACCCTTTTCTTGTTTGGTTCATAATATGTTTCTGTGAATTTTGAACTTAACCAATATTAAATTATTTACTTTAAAACAGTGGTTTGACGAATCATAAAGTAACTGTTATGTGTGTTAAATTGATTTGTAAATAATGCTATATATTAAAAGTATTTGGAAATAATGCAGGTCATGATATATAGGACAGAAATAAAATATATTGATAAAATAATTTCATTTTAGTCGAGTGTTTTTTGAAGCAATACAAAATCTGGTTATTATTTATACAGTATATACACAGTGGGCCAAATAAAAAACTGGACCGATTTCAGATCTTTATTTTTCGCGATCGGGATATAAGGTATTGAGATGATTGAACTATCATTTGAAAGTGCTCCACTCTGTTATATAAAATTTGTTTTAAAACTAATTGATCACTCTGACATTGTTTTACAGGATTATAGCTTGTAAATTTTATAAATAATAATAATTAAGTTATTCAGTCATATCGCAAATCTACGTTAATAAAACAGAAATTAACACAAATTTTCTAATATATTTTTTTAGCTAACAAAGTTACAGTTTAAACTCAAATAATTCTACAACTAAACACCTATATTTTATCATTCTTTAAATCCCCATAACATAAAACACTAATTTTCCTATAGCTCAAAATCCACTTTGGTGCTCCTACTGTATATTTATCCTATCCCTCTTAGTTTCCAAAATGGCGTCCATATTATACTTTTTTTCTCTATACCGCAAAACTACCACAGTCCTTTCCGTTCTGAACTGTAGCAAACATTTATCATGTTAACTTCCGACATTACAACTAACAGCGATCCTGGTGGTGCAATCCACAAGTGCCGGGAGTAGGATATTTTCGTTTTTGTTTCTCCTTTCTAAGGGAACTGGGGTGATTGAGGCTTACTTTAAATACAGAGGTTGTAAAGTAAGCATTAATCATTAATAGATTTTCGGAGATTCCGTGGCTTTTCTTTATAATAATTCATATCAAAATTATGGATTAGTCCACTTTAAAACACAATAAAATACTTTTTGAAAATGTTTGTATGATAATATAGCAAACGAAACGTCAATCCAGTATTTTATTGTGTTTTGAAGTGGTCTAATCCATAATTTTGATATGAATTAATTTATCTTTCAGATTAAGTGACTGACTTATAACAGACAATTACAAAAGAATATATTATAGGAACTACTTGTAACAAAATCAGCTAACCTCCATTTCTACCTTACCCATTAAATTTTCGTAGTAATCATGATCTGTATCATATTGTAATGGATTCCCACTTCTCTGATCAAATCGACTGAGGAGACATCTACCATCTCGTTCACGAAACATAACTGACAAACAACGATAACTCGTTTGTTTTAAACATTCGTCCAGACAATCTGCTAAAGTGACATGCTGAATTTCAGTTTGGTAATCGGCTCGAAGTCGGCTGTTTCTGAATCTCTGGAAAGCAGTAAGAATATCTCGTCTACGGCCGTCAGCGAATAAGTGAGATGTTCCGGCGTTTCTGTCAACAGTGTTGTCGGTTGTTTCATCTGAACGACCTATAAGGTGGAAAAAATGAACAAGAAAGTTAAATAAAATGTTTTAAATTTGAGTATCAGTATAAAGAATGTGTAAATTTTCAATTTAAGAAAATGTTTATTCTGTAATATTGCTCTCGTTTCTTTTATGTGCGAACTGAAAAGTTTTTGCAGTATGTTTTCATCAAAATTGCAATGCCTGTCTCTCTCTTTTGTTTTATATGTTTAAGAGAGAATGGTTTCCATAAATTTCATTCCAACAGAAAATCTATTGGCATTAAATGAGGTCCAGAATGAGCATCGTTACTCCACGTCATGGTTCTTGATCTCTGAAAACGACGACTATGAAGTATGAACACTGCATTCTGTTATTTGAATAGTGTTATTATTCATTGTTCACTGAAAATTGCTGCTTCAAAACTCAAGAACGGTGTATCATGTTTAAAGGGTCACCTGCACCTATTGAATTTCTCGTTTCTGTAATTTTCTTGTACCTTACATTATTAAAACAAATTTTTACAAAAGTTTGCGATTTTTTGACCCAACAGATCAGAATTTTATAGAAGTTGATAGAAGTCCTACAAGGTAGCACAAATCGAACTGCTTATCTTCCCTACCTTGCTATTACATGCAAATTAGTAACTGAAAAACACATATCAGAGCATATTTATCTATGAAGAAGTAGCAAAAATTTACTTAACAATTATGCAAATGAATAATTTTATTCGCATATCTGTAGTTGTCTCATTTTCGCCACACTTGCTCCGCTACCTTACAGCTTATTTTACCGCATTTTCTAAGGTTAATATCTCCATATCTTTGGGAAGTAAAAAAAATAATATGAGTTATTTTAACCTAATTATATCAAGAAGACTAATATTACGTTATAATATCAGAAAAGTCAATTTAGCTGCAAGTAACCCTTTAATAGCTTCAATAAGTGCTGTCAGAGAAAAATATCCAATCTCTTAATTATTGTCTCTTATGATCCATCAAGATTCTACAGTTAAAATCACTGAAATATTTTTCTTCATTTTTTTCTATGATAGTGCGCAATTCAGTCATCAATCTCACCAATCGAAACATTTCTTAATTTACTCTTAAAAGATTAAAAATACTTATGTAAAAGAAGTTAACAAACCTTTCGTATTTTAATGACTTATTAAGTAACAGGAAACATAAAAAATAAAACAAATAATAGTTTTATTTTACTATCCCAACTATCCAAATGGCCTTCAGCATTAAATATGAAAATCAGTCACCGTCAATTCCGGGATTGTATACATAATAAAAAAATATTTATTTGTGAAGTTTTTGTAATATACAAGAAAATTATAACATATGCTTCATAAATTTCTGAGGTTTTGAAAATCTAAATATATAGTGACCGTAATCATTATATTTAGTTTTTGTGAACACTTACCTAAAGATAAAATAAAGGATATGGAATCTTTACTTTTATGATAAAAATAATTTGATAAAAAAACAGATCATAGAGATTCTGATAATTATATGAAGGTAGGCAATTTAGACATTTCGTAAACTCTATTCAAATTGGGTTTCATGCTTTTGCTATAGCTTAATCTATACAGGGTGCCCACGAAAGATCGCACCACCTAAATAACTTTTGAACTATTAATTTTGGTATATTGATGTGAATTGCAAACTTAGAGTAAAAATTCGGAATTTTCAGATGACGTAGTCAGTTTTGTTATAAGAACAACAACTAACCCTCCAGCGATGCCAAATTTCTTAAAATAATAGGGAACAGCCATCTTGACTGTGGACAAAGTTGCAAAGCTGGAAATTTCAGGCTCAAAACATGTAATAATTTTTGCTTAATATTAATCTAAACGTATTTTCCAGACATCCTGAATACAGCAAAATTTCACCAGAAAAGGGGATTATATCCGTTAAACATGGTGTTATATTTCCATTTTATGACAATTTTGCTGTATTTTGGGTGTGTGGAAATTAAGTTTAGATGAAAATTCAGCAAAAATTATGACATGTTTTGAACCTAAAATGTCCACTCTATACTTGAAGAAAGTCAATTCGCTTCTTTAGCAGCTCTATTTTGATATTTAAGTGGCAAATCTATACACCTAAGACCCATCTATTTACTTAAATTCCACTGCACTTTTATAACTTGTATCACTCTCTTTCTAAAATACCCCTTTTCTTAACCAAATTCATGGAATGGATGTCTAAAATTTTAAAACATTCATTATAGCATCTGTAGAGAAATTCTATTATTTTCATGAGTGGTAAGTGCTTTTATACTAATATACAAGATTAACCTACGCGATCCAGGAGAGATATACAGTAAATACGAATTTCAATTGACAAATAAAAATTATTATAATTAAGTAAACTCACTCGTTAGAGCATTTTTTCAACATGTGACTCAATTAATATAGATAGAAACTATAGTGACTTAATTTGTTAAGTTGAAAAGTCCTGATATTATAGATACACACTTTAGATGATAGTTTTATACTATCAGTTTCTAACATTGTAAAGCAGGAATGATGAGTGTTACACATAGTGTCATATCAATCCTCGGACAAGTATAACTGACGAGCCTTTAAGAGGCGAAACAGCTGTCTTATACCATGTCTATTCCTTGGTGACTAATACCGAAAACCTTTCAACTTATGAAATTTAAAGTGTTTTCCAAAACTCTTAAAGTAACTACATTAGATATTTTATTTAGATTAATTTACCTTTTTGTACATATAGTAAATAAATATTTAGAAATTGGAATGTTGAAATGTCATCAGTGAAAGTTAAATAATAATAAAGTATTCCCACAACTTTTGTGTACAGTACTTATTGTACTGAACATTTATTGTACTGTATACATTGTAACTTTATTGTACTGTACATTGCTGACATTAATACAACGACATTATTTTTTATTGGTATTAATATGGTTGAGATAGTTTTACATTACTATCGCGTTTTTGCAATTTGAATAATTTAATGATGCAAAATAATGTTGATATACTGTAAAAAAAGAAGATGTAACGGATAATACTTATTTGCATTATAATGATATTTAAGGAATTTGAGTTATACTACTAAATTATTGTAACTGGTGCCTGACAAGACCTTGTTGATCGAAACAGCAATCGCGTGAGTGGATGTATGTCCTTCCCTGAAATTTTCTCCGGATAGCTGAAGGCATCGAATTGTTTATGAGTATCAATCGTACTACACCATAATGCTGTTGGATTCTAATTGCCTCTAATATTTAATGTATAGTAAAATATAATTCCTTTTGATGTTTGTATTGTACAGTAATGCTCTGACATTTGCCAGGCTACTTCTGCTATAAACCATTTTATAGCTGATAAATAACTAACAATTTCAACGCCACTTGCAAATGTCAGGTCACTATGACTTCTCATGTCACTGACTCATAGTAACGTAAAGTACAGTATTACTTCACTATATTACATCGTTGAAAGATAGGATATAAAACCTACTACTTTAAGTCTCTTTTGTTCTGAAGAATGGCACATGAGTACTTCAATCTATTATTTATACTTCATGAATTTAAAATGAGATTCTCTGAAAAGATCCACCATCTTTTGACAAGTAGGTGATGGAATGATACAGTCATATTACGAAATTGGAAATTGTTTGTTACATCAGGAATACAAACAAAGATATAATGAAGTTGCAAGCGTGCTGATGTTTTTTTTTCCTCGCTCAGATACTAATACTGATATTCTAGATAGTAATATTTTCTGGAAGGAACTGTTTTCTTCTTCTTTGTTTGAAGTCAGAATTTGAAAGACGAAATTAATTATTTCCTTTGTCTTTAGATCGATAATTGCAATTGTCAAAATTCGATGTTGCTTTTCATAAATACTTTATTTTTTTCTTGCTTCTATCTTTAGGCAGAAGCGCAGAACACAAAAATGTTTTAAAAATATATAGAGAAGTCTACGAATATCATAAGAAAATGTACTTAGATTTGAAATAATGCAAGAAAAGAGAATGTAAGAACAACTGTTATTATTATTATTGATTTATTTAAAACTGGAAAGGTTACATTATCCACTTGATCAGAACATATTCTTACAATAAATATCAGGGAAAAATATTTCATAAAATTAATTACCAATCAATTTATAAGAATACTCCAAGAATAAATTATAATTCAAAAAACAAACTTTACAATATTTGAAAACCGTCTTCCTTTCAACACCATCAAAACTTTGCATATTAACACATTCTTGAAAACAGAGTAAGTTCAAAGAAGACAAGCAACACTTTGCATACAAAACAATAACAAAGATATCCCAGTGTATCCTCATCATGTGAAGAAAAGCAGGTAGATGTTGTTTCGACGTCAACTCTTTGAAGGCTATGCCAAACGAATATGCAAATAAAGACACCACTTTCCATGCCAAATAGCAACGGAATACTCCATGCGAGGGGTACACAATTACCCCTAATACACTATACAACTAAGTTTATAGTGCACTGAGTGGTACATAGTGCACAGCATAGTTTATAGTGCACAGCGTGGTACATAGTGCACAGCATAGTTTATAGTGCACTGCGCGGTTACACCCGCAAATCCGCAGCAGTTAGCAATAGACCCCACAGTGGACAGTACAGTTCACCCACAATATTGTTTAAAAAGCATTACCCAAACATTACCCTAGCAGTAATAATAATAATAATAATTTTATTGGCTATCTAACGGGATAATTTTCCCAATTACAAGATACCATATAATGATACATACATGTAATAGAAATGTGAATACCTAAGAATAATATTATAAAGAATAAAGATTTACAAAAGTGACAAATTATAGGAAGAATAATAAGGTTTATGAAAAATATATAACTGAATAGAGTCATCAAATAGGTTTAAGTTTAGTTCGTTACAAAGCTTTTGTGCTCGGAGAATAGGATTTTAATAATTTGGAAAAGAAGTGGTGTAATTGTGAAGATTTCCAATTTGGTTTAAAAAAAGAGAGCAGCTAATTTCAGCATATCTTAATGCTATAAAACAAAGGAGCATTTACTACTCAAAAAAAGGAAAAAAGGGTGACTTCTAGAAATAGAACTCCTGCACATCACTATACCCCCTCGTGCTCTCTTTCTCCAATTAGTTGAAACTCCACCCAACTAACACTTATATAGAATAGAGACTATTTCTTTAGACATGTATATAATACAGAATAAGAATGATAAGGTGTTTTATTATGTTTCTATGTATACTATGCAATAATAATGCGAAGAAGATGATTGCGATAGAGAACACATGATTCGTAGATCGGTCTTTCAAAGTATGACAGAAGTTGCGTGTGCGTTATGGTTTCGGTGAGGTAAATAAGTCAAGAAAATGTGAGGTTTTGTGTGAAGGAATGGATCTCGGTTGTATTTGAATATTTGGATGAAGAAGAATGGAAAAATATACGAATTTTGTCTATGAAGAAATAAAAGCTGCTTTAACGTTCTTCTTATAATATTTACTGTCTTTTAATTTGTATTTTCTGTTTTTTCTGATATTTTATTAGAGAATGTTGTGTTTTTATTCACAAGTAAGTGTTTTAAATTTATTGCAGTTTACATTAATTTTCTTAAAATTTATTTTCTATTATTTATAATGGCCCTGATGATGCTTTTTTGAAAACCGAAACCTGGTCGGTTGAATAAACATTATAAGAAGAACGTTAAGGCAGCTTTTACTTCATCATAGAATAAGTGTTCTTCTAGACAATATCTAATACATTATAACGATTTTGTCATAAATGAAATATGATTTTTTAATGTTATACAATGTACTCACCAGACTATATTGGTTGGGATAATTATATCGCCATTCTCTGTGGGAAATTTTTTATTACTAATCTTTCAACAAGTTTCGGCGACAAGAGACATTTTCAAGAAGAAATAACCTACAAATGATAAAAAAATATAAGTTTCTCAACAGCATAAACAAACAAAATTTGTACTCAACAGTATTTTTATCGTGTAACAGAAAACTCATATGGTATACTGTATAAGATGAATGTTTTCATGTAGAGCTAAATAACTTTGGGTCATTTGCAACTAGCGATGTACACATAATTATGTAAAAGATTAGAGAGCGATATTCCCATACAGCATATTTATGACAACCTCAATGAAAAAGAAGGATTATACATTTTGACGAGTACCAGAATTCAGCAATACTTTCTACCTTCAGCAGTTGCCGCACTTTTATTCTTGGTTTCGTTATAAACATCGGTCGCATAATGTAAACATAAAACGATTTTTTTTGTGTGTGAAATTTCGTTTATTTTAAAAAAGTAACTCTTTCAAAATAGGAAGAAATTTTCGAATGGTCAGTCGCAAATTCTGAATAAATTATCGAACTTTGAAATTGACAGTTGGACGATAAATGAATACCCATCAATTTGCATTTTTGTTACTGATTCTGACAAAATTTTATATGAAAGACACATCTGCAAATAAGAAATCTATTTTATGTTTTCATGATATCTGGTCACACTTCGCTAATTTTAAAATCTGGTAATTTATCCTGAATACAGATTGAAAGCACGTACCAAACTGTAATAGATAATTTTTCACCAAAATTCATTTTTCTCTTTCCATTGTCATAGTCCTCCCTAAAAAAATCATACCTCCTAACCCAAATTCCTTACACCCCCAGTTCATATCAAACTACCCCATGGCGAGCCAATTGAGAATCCCTCTTCCTCTCCCCAAAAAGGTACAAAACGTTGTGGAGGGGGAGGTATGAGGGGTTACTCATTCATAAGAATAAAAGACGAGGTACAGCTGATTTCGGATTTTGAAGATTTCGTGTGATTTCAGAAGATTTCCTTTGATTTTGGGTTAATATTTAGTTGTGATTTCACAAAATTTATGTTCACTCAAATGAATAATTCGAAATCATCGAAATCAAACGAAGTTACTGAAATCATGCCATCATGGAGACAAAAAGAAGACTGGATACGTTTGAAATAAATATCTTACTAATTATATTTGGGGAAGTAAAAGAAAATGGAATGTGGCAAACATTGAACATATAATATATTCATAGAACCTCAATTACCAAATGGATCAATAGCAAGACTGCGACGGACGGCCATTAACAAAGTACATGGACAACGTTAAACCTCCACAAACAAAAGCCATGAAGAAAGAGACTAGCTGGTTGACCGAAAGATTAATGGATAGATTTCTTACATGAGACAACAGCACAACTTAAAATATAAAACTGACGGAAAAAGCAAACGATATAGGAAGTCTCGAATAAAACTTCTAGAGGGATCTAAGATGATGTAGAAATAAATATGAAAAAAGATGTATATCCATTTCTCGACTGTCCAATCCCTCGAAGGGTGGATTGGAGGGGGGGGGGTGACTTATGTAACCACGGGTGGTCCCGCATATAACACAACTACACAATACACGTTACAACATCAAATAAATGAACTCGATGAAAGATGATATGACCCATTTGGAAGAACAGGCGTTTTTTACAAGATCTCTGAAGATTTATCTTTTATTATATTATATTATTATTAAAGGAGGGTGATTTTTATTCGGTGATGATGCGTGGTGCGAAAAATGAGTTTGAGATTTGAGTTATGAAAGTACAACATAGAGCTCCATTTGTGGTGTTATTTATTTAGTGCATAAGTAGGTTTGGATTTATACTGTGGGTGTTGTTGCAATAATTAAAGAATTTTGTTGGGAATCAACTACTTTGAAATAATAAATGAGTTTTCAGCAGTAAATGTCTTACAAAATAATATATATCTCTCTTTAAATCTTGATCACGTTCAGTCATTTTGATCACATTCAGTCACTTTGATCACGTTCAGTCAATGTGATCATAATTCAGTTTCGATTTCTGATTGTTTTAATCCCTCTAATTCTTGTTTTCATAGTGTAGATATATATAAAACATATTATTATTATTAGATCAAACTTAGTATGAAAAGAAAACCAACTGAAATGTAACACCTCATGGAATAAAATTAAAACATACAGGTGCGTTGAAAAATAAACAGAACCAAATTATTATTACAGAACAGTATTTGTATGCTGCTTATTTTTTAGTTATCACGTTATGATTTTGAAAAAACACATTATTAACAAAAAATAAAACAACAAAACAAAACAAACAGAACCAATTTACAGAAAAATTTATTTTCATTATTTTAGTTCCAAAACTTTTAAGATCCCATTCCAAATACAACAGTAAAAACAAACCCCCAGATACCTTCATAGGCGGAACTAGACCATTCCTAATGGAGGGGCAAAAGTACCTATAAAGTTGATACCGTTGGAGACCGTCGCGCCATGGTAGGCGCGAGTGTAGAAAATTTTGAAAATTTATGGTGAATACTCCTTACTTCAGACCCTTTTTATTAATATTTCGTAAAAATCTGGCTTCGTTTTTCTAATATTTTTCACTTTTTATTGTTTTAGATGCATTTTTCTGAATTTCTTTAATTTTTTCCTCTTTCTTTCTTCTTTTTTTCTTCTTCCTCTTCTTTTTTTCTTCTTTTTTTCTTCTTCCTCTTCTTTTTTTTCTTCTTTTTCTTCTTCTTTTTTTTTTACGACGCCCCCCTCCTGTATCCGCGCCTGAGCATTATTATCTTTTAAAATACATGACTACTGACTATTCCAAAAATTCCATCAAACCCATGTTCCATGAGCAAACAATGTTTTAAAAATAATTATGAAAAAAAAAATGAAAAATTTGACTAAATTTCTATAAATTATTTGCCTAAATTTTCTCTTGCCCCCCCAAATTAAAATACTGATATCATGAGTTCAAATTTCACCAAAACATTTTTCTTGAAAATTACAAACTGCACTTCACTAATACAAAACCCTGCCAATAAAACAACCGTTTTCGGAGTAAACAAGTGAATCTTCGAGATGAATCTTCTTACAAAAAACAGTAATGACATCCCACAGTGTATTTTATTAGAACACGTTATGGGTGGAACACACTATGAATATGTAACCAAAACAATAAAAAAACAATAAAACATCAATGCCATGCATGGCTGTAGTACCTTGTATTTCCTTCATTGCCTTTTTAGTAAATTCAATTTTTAAAATCACTTGCGTCAATGCCATGCATGGCTGTAGTACCTTGTCTTTTCTTCATTGCCTTTTTAGTAAATTCAATTTTTAAAATCACTTGCGTCAATGCCATGCGTGGCTGTAGTACCTTGTGTTTTCTTCATTTCCTTTTTAGTAAATTCAATTTTAAAAGCACTTGCGTCAATGTCATGCGTGGCTGTAGTACCTTATTGTGTTTTCTTCATTCCATTCTTAGTAAATTCAATTTGTAAAAGCACTTGCATCAATGCCATGCGTGGCTGTAGTACCTTGTGTTTTCTTCATTCCCTTTTTAATAAATTCAATTTTTAAAAGCACTTGCGTCAATGCCATGCGTTTTTGTAGTAACTTTTGTTTTCTTCGTTCTATTCTTAGTAAATTCAATTTGTAAAAGCACTTGCGTCAATGCCATGCGTGGCTGTAGTACCTTGTGTTTTCTTCATTCCATTCTTAGTATATTCAATTTGTAAAAGCACTTTCGTCAATGCCATGCGTGGCTGTAGTACCTTGTGTTTTCTTCATGCACTTATTAGTAAATTCGATTCGTAAAAGAACTTGCGTCAATGTCATGCGTGGCTGTAGTACCTTGTGTTTACCTCATCTATTGTTTTATTTCTATCTATTGTAAACAAAACTTCGCCTGATTCTCAATTTGATAAGTTTTACGCTCATCAAGTTGAAAATTAGAAAATGTGTCACCAGCACTTAAAAATTGGTGGCCCAAAGGCCTTAACCTGCTGTTCACAGAGTTTTTGGTTTTATATATGAACAATAAACCATACTTCATATTTAATATATGCTTCCAAAAACTCTTGATGCAGTTATCCTGGTTATCCTTGGGTCAGTAGGTGTTACCCCTGCTCTGATGAAGTTATGGAGACAGAAACCCAAGCGAGGCATTGACGACTTAGAAAAAACTGTTCACCAAAGAGACGATCTTAACTGTCGTGACTCCTTAATTTAATACTGAAAATGTTTGCACAGCTGACTTCCTGAGTGGTCATTCCCTCGAACCAAACCAAGGACGTAGCAACGAGTGCGACATGCAGTCCAGTAGCTGTACTATCTCAAGTTATGAACGATTTTTTCTATTTTGAGATTTCAAATATTTTTATATGGTTCTGAAAATTGATGTCGCAATTAAATATTAATATCAGGGACAGGTATTGAACCAAGGAACACTAAATAAAAATTTCGTGTTGATCCGAACTGCGACAGGCAGTCTAAGGGCCGGAATATCTCAAATTACGAACGAAATTTTCCATTGTGAGATGTCAAATATTTTTCTATGGTTTGCATTACTCAATCTTAAAAACTTAAAATAATATATTTTTTTCTGGATTGTAGTAACATTAGTAGAGTGATATAATAATTAATGATTCTCTCTCTAGGAAGAATATTTCTAAATATTTAAAATATATATATAGGCCTAGTATGTTATTTTATTGATTATTGCAGGCCTAATGCTGTTTTTTCCCATTATATAAAAATTAATTTACAGAAATTCAGTGTACAAAACTGTGGTAAACATATCTCTCGTTTCTTTTCTGTCTGTCTAGTGCCTTATAATAACAGTGCAAAATGAGGGGTGTGATAATTGGCGACTCTTTAATAAAGTATGTGAGTAGTGAATCAATAATGACAAATGGATGTACATTTAGTTTTCCTGGTGCTTGTTTAAAAACGGTAACAGGAGGGTTACTCAATATTATTGAAGGCACTAATAATCCGTTGAGCTACATTGTTCTTCAGGCCGGCACAAACGACGTTTCAAATAGTTTTTGGGAAAAGGTGAGTTTTTATTTTGCTATGGTTATTTCTTTATTTTTTTAATATTTCATGGAGCATTACGGTATTTAGTCTGTTAAAAAGTGTAAAAAAATATATTCCATATCTTTGAAATTCTCATTGCAGGAACGGCGCTCAGGGGGAGGGGGGGCGTAATGG